>CM062805.1:220616845-220872685 GCA_031772625.1 Pinus tabuliformis
CTTCTAAGTCTGATGGAGTTCCTTCTTCTTCTGCACTGGAGTATTAGTCATCTATTTCTTGGCTGACTGTTTATAAATTCCCCCTTTTTTCAAATCACCACTCTTTCCCCCTTAATCGCCCAACCCTTGTTACCGGAACAATTTACACAATAGAGCCTCTTTTCCTTTATCGGGACTGTAATTCCACGGGAATTATGAAATACACTATCGGCGGGGCATTTGGGTGGAATTAGCACGATTGTGCATAAATTACACTATCGGTGGTCTCACACAACCATAATGTGATTTTACACAGAAATGCACTATCGGCGGAGTTTCACTACCGTAATGCTATTTCACATGAAATACACTATCGGCAGGCTTTTACAAAGGAAAGCATTAATACACAGAGATACACTATCAGTGGGTCTTTTCAAGGGAAAACGTTATACACTATCGCAATCACTATCGGCAGTTCCCAAAGGACGGGAACACAACATTACTCCTTCCGATGCGATAACACGTGGAGCTATCGGCAATCACAATCGGCGATTCCAATACTCCCCTGCTAGACTCCCTCCACCTAAAGACTTGCGAATGCGATAAGCCTGTGGACCCGACAAGTTAATAGAGTCTCCAGTATAATGTTTTCGGTCCGGAAGTCGCACTTCGGACCTCAGCACTTCAAAGGGTTAATTCCTCTCCACTGTAGTTCTGTGATGCGATATTGGTTTCAGACCCGATATGGGTATAAGCCAGGTATAATAAGATTTCAAGTCCGGAACTCCATTCTGGCTAAGTTTTTTCCACGATTTTCCAGTGTAAACTAGAGTTTCGCCTGCGGAACTCTGCAATGCATATAAAGGAGCCAGGGCTCACCGATATAAAGGAAACACACTCCAACAGGCTTCAACCGAAGTGTTAGTTGGAAAACAAGGCCAAATCACTGTTATTAAGACTCAAAAGAAAAGAAACGAAACCAATACACGCATAAATACCAGTTAACAGACAAATACAGTTCAGATGCATAGAAAGGTGTTCGGAGGTCACCACGCCTCCAGGATCGACCAATACATAGAGAAAATCCCTCTTCCTTTGAGAAATATGCGATAAAAGCATGTGGTCCAAATCCTATTACAATAGCATCCAAATTACATATATATTGGTTCGTATTAACAACCAGATCCTAAAACAGAGGCTTAATTTAATACAACTATCAGTTCTGCGAGACATCCTCCTTGAGAACCTCCACTATGATAACTAATACTATATTTTTAGCGAGGTATTCTCCTCGAGAACCTCCACTATAACTTATCTATTAACATTTATTACATCATGATTTATTCCTAGATTCTATCTCTATGCTAAACTAGAAAAACATGGAAATTGATGGCTAAAGGATCCCACTCCTTTACTTGTAGATTTTTTTGTATTTTTGTAATAAGTTTGAAGTCTTTTTCCTCTAGGTCTCATGCTCCTACATCAGACTCCTGAGGACAAAATTCTTCATGGCCTCCTGTCCATGAGCTCTTTTACAGAACTGCCCAGCTTCTGTAGTATGTTTTCTATTACCCAAGTAGCTTCAGCAGTTGGCTGATCCTTCCATTTTACCAAATACTAAAAGTACTCCTATCCTCTGGTTTTCTTGAACACCTTCTTGTCCAAAATCCTTTCTGGCTGTAACTCTTTTACTGTAGGTGACTGTTTTACCCAGTCAATCTCTTGTGTCTCTTGATCTTGTGTTGTATCATCTACAGTTTCACCTTCATTATTGTATTGGTCTGCAACATTGAAAATTGGAGATATTCCAACATTAGTGGGTAATTCAATTTCATAGGCATTTACAGAAAACTTGCTTAGTGCCCTGCATGGTCCAATTTTCTTGAACTTTAATTTATTATACTCCCTTTTTGGAAATCTTTCCTTTCTGAGGTGTGCTAAAACCAAATCTCCAACTTCAAAGTTCACCTCTCTTCTTCTCATGTCTGCTTTGGTCTTGTACTTGATGTTGCTATCCTGCAGCTGTTGTTTCACTTGTTCATGTATTGCTTGCATTTTTTAAGCAAAATCTTCTCCCTCTGCACTTCTCATCTCATCTCTTCCCAAGTTCCTTAACTCAGATACTACTCTTGGGTGCATTCCATAAACAATATGGAATGGACTCTGTCATGTACTCCTGTTAGGTGATTCATTATATGCATATTCAGCTTGTGCCAACACTTGATCCCACTGTCTTGGATTTTATGCAGTAAGACTCCTCAAAAGATTGCCCAAACTCCTGTTCACAACTTCAGTCTGTCCATTAAGTCTGTGGATGATAGGCAGGATTGAAACTCAGTTTAGTTCCCAACTTCTTCCATAGTGTCCTCTAGAAATGTCCAACAAACTTGGAATCTCTGTCTAAGACAGTACTCTTAGGAAACCCATGCAATCTTACTATCTCCTTGAAAAACAAATTAGCAATGTGAGTAGCATCACTAGTTTTATAACATGGAATAAAATGTGCCATTTTTGAAAATTTGTCCACTACAACAAAAATTGAATCATTACCCCTTTGAGTCTTTGGTAAGCCCAAAACAAAATCCATACTTACCATATCCCAAGGCCTATCTGGAATTGGTAATGGAACATACAAACCTGTGTTTTGGCTTCTTCCCTTTGCATATTGACAGATTTTACAAGTTCTCACATACTTTTCCACATCAGATCTCATTTTTGGCCAGAAATAAAATCTATTCAACTGTTCATAAGTCTTCTCTATACCAAAATGTCCTGTGATTCCTCCACTATGTTTTTCTTTGATTAAATTCTCCCTCATAGAATAGTTTGGTATGCACAACTGATTTCTCTTAAACAACAGTCCATCTTGTAAGAAATAATCCAACCATTTACTCCTATCCATCAAAACAAGATTCTTACAAGCTTCAAATGCCTCTTTAAAATTTGAATCTGTCTCATACAATTATTTAAGAGAATCAAAACCCAACACTTGAATTTGACTCTCTTTAAGTAATGCATTTCTCCTACTTAAGGCATCTGCAACTTTATTTGATTGGCCATTTATGTGCTTCAAGACAAAATGGAAACCTTGAAGATACTCTACCCATTTAGCATGTTTCTGGCTAAGTTTTGGCTGCTACATAATGTACTGTAGTGCATGGTTATCTGAATAAAGTATGATTTCCTTTGACATTAGATAATGTCTCCACTTCTTCAATGACTGTACAACTGCATAGAACTCCTTATCATAAGAAGAATACTTCTTTTTGGAATCATTTAGCTTTTCACTAATATAAGCTATAGGTTTGTCTTCCTGACTTAAAACACCTCCAATAGCTTCTTCGCTGGCATCACACTTCACTTGGAAAGGCTTACTAAAATCAGGTAGAACCAAAATAGGCTTTTGAGTGATTTTCTTCTTCAATAGCTAAAAATTCTTTTCTACTTCAGCAGTCCATCTAAATGGTTTTTTATCCTTCTTTATGGTCTCAATAATAGGTGCATTGATCTTACTAAAATTCTTTATGAATTCTCTATAAAAAATAGAAAGACCATGGAAACTTCTTACCTCAAAAACACTTTTAGTTGAAGGCCACTCCATGATTGCCTTGATCTTTTCTGGATCCATCTTCAGCCCTTCAGCAAAAATAACAAAACCCAAATACACTAACTCCTCTTTCATGAATGAACACTTCTTCAAATTCAGCAATAATTTCTCTTGTTGTAGCCTTTGTAAGACATAATTCAGATGTCTTATGTGCTCCTCCTTAGACCTGCTATAAACTAATATATCGTCCAGATATACTATTACAAATTTACCAATAAACTCTTTAATAACTTCATTCATGAGTCTCATAAACGTACTTGGTGCATTTGACAACCCAAAAGGCATTACTCTCCACTCATACAATCCCTCATTTGTCTTAAAGGCAGTTTTCCACTCATCCCCTTCTCTTATCCTTATCTAATGATACCCACTTTTAAGATCTAGTTTTGAAAAATAGTTTTCTCCACTCAAGCAATCCATTAAATCTTCAATCCTAGGTAAAGGCAATTTGTACCTGATTGTGATTTTATTGATGGCTCTTGAATCTGTACACATTCTCCAGCCTCCATCTTTATTTGGACTCAACATTGTTGGTACTGCACAAGGACTCAAGCTTTCTCTTGTCAGCCCTTTGTCAACTAGTTCCTGCACTTGCTTCCTAACCTCTTCATTTTCTGTAGGAGTCCTTCTGTAAGCTGCTTTGTTAGGTAGGTTTGCTCCAAGAATCAAATCTATATGATGGTTGATTCTTCTAATGGGTGGAAACTCATTAGGTAAGTCATCAACAATGATATCACAATAGTTGTCCAACATTTCTTGAATTTCAATGGGTAAATCAGAAACTTTAGTGGAAGTCATTATTACCTTGGGCTTGCAGATTACAGCAAAATTTACCTCATTCTCTTCAATCTGATACAAGTATTCCTTTCCTCCCAATAACAGAGTTTTTGGATCAGTCTTCTTTCCTGATGCATCTTCTTCTTCCATAGGTAGCAACGTATGATTGATACCATCTTTACCAAACTTGTAGGTGTTTCTTTTCCCATCATGCATAGCTCCTCTGTCATATTGCCAAGGTCTTCCAAGCAATATGTGACACACATCCATTGGCATCACATCACATACAATTTTGTCCTTATATTTGCCCAACTGCAACTCCACTTCACACTGTTCATTCATTAGCAGCTGATATCCCTTTTGTAACCATGACACCTTGTAAGGTGTTGGATGTCTCATAGTTTTCAGCTTCAATTTCTCCACCACTTCTATAGAAACCAAATTATCAGTGTTGCCACTATCAATGATCATCTGACAGCATTTCCCTTGAACCTTACACACTATTCTGAACAAGGTCTTCCTTTGTGATGGTTCAGCTATCTCCTTTGCTGGCTTGAGCAAAACTTTATTGATTACCAAAGATTCTCCTCTCTCTGGTATATTTTCTTCTTCTGCCATTGTTGGTGCTATTAATTCTCCCTCAACTTGAGCAACAATTGCGTTCCTCTGACTTGTTCCTGCATTCTCTAGGCACTCAAAAGCTCTGTGTCCCAGTTTGTTACATCTGTAACATCTTACTTCTTTTCCTCTTCCTCTGCCTCATCTTCCTCTAGAAAAACTCCCTCTCCCTCTGGCAGACTACTTCCTCACAAGTTTTTCTTCAGCTTTCAGTACCATCTGATAAGCTTCCTCTACTATTTTAGGAGATAGTATACTTATTTCATCTTGAATGTCCATCCTAAGACCATTCACATATCTAGCCACCTTCTCATCTGTATCCTGAGTTTGTCCAGCTCTTATGCTTACCTTATAGAATTCCTCTGTGTATTCTTTCACTGTCATAGACCTCTGTCTAAGATTCTGCATCTGTTTGAACAAGGTTTGCTGATAATTACTTGGTAGGAACTTACCTCTTAGCTTTTCTACCATCCTGCTCCAATTTTTGATAGGTTGCTTTCCAAGTCTCTTTCTTTCTGCCTGCACACCATCCCACCAAAGTGTTGCATGGCCTTTTAGCTTGGTGACAGCAAACTTTACTTTCTTCTCATCTTCTGTTTCTTCATAGTCAAATAATTTCTCCATGCCATTAATCCAGTCTATCAATTCTTCTGGATTCAGTCCTCCTTCATATATTGAAACCTCAGTCTTTGGCCTAGCTATGGATCTCAACACTGACTGGAAGAATCTCATCTCAGGAGTAACTTCTACAGCTTCCTCCTCTCCTTCAGCTTCAACCTCAGGTTCACTAACATCTCCATCATCTATATTTCTCCCTGTTGTTAATGCCTCCAACCTTGCTTGCATCTGTTGCACAGCTTCCATTACTTCAACATTTGCAACTGGTCGTCCTCTTCTACCATATCCTCATCCTCTTCCAACTCTGAAAGCCATATTAACTTTCCTTCTTCTGCTTCTAAGATTCAATTCAGTGTCAAAAGGTTGCTCTGATACCACTAATGGTGGCCTGGGTGTAGGTGATATAGACAATCTTGCAAATCCTGAAACAATTTCTTCTAAGTCTGATGGAGTTCCTTCTTCTTCCTGCACTGGAGTATTAGTCATCTATTTCTTGGCTGACTGTTTATAAATTCCCCTTTTTTTCAAATCACCACTCTTTCCCCCTTAATCGCCCCAACCCTTGTTACCGGAAAAATTTACTCAATAGAACCTATTTTCCTTTATCGGGACTGTAATTCCACAGGAATTACGAAATACACTATCGGCGGGGCATTTGGGTGGAATTAGCACGATTGTGCATAAATTACACTATCGGTGGTCTCACACAACCATAATGTGATTTTACACGGAAATGCACTATCAGCGGAGTTTCACTACTGTAATGCTATTTCACATGATATACACTATCGGTGGGCTTTTACAAAGGAAAGCATTAATACATAGAGATACACTATCGGCGAGTCTTTTCAAGGGAAAACGTTATACACTATTGCAATCGCTATCGGCAGTTCCCAAAGGACGGTAACACAACATTACGCCTCCTGATGAAATAACATGTGGAGCTATTGGCAATCGCAATCGGTGATTCCAATACTCCCCTACCAGACTCCCTTCACCTAAAGGCTCGCGAATGCGACAATCCTGCGGACCCGACAAGTTAATAGAGTCTCCAGTATAATGTTTCGGGTCCAGAAGTCGCACTTCGGACCTCGGCGTTTCAAAGGGTTAATTCCTCTCCACTGTATTTCTGTGATGCGATATTGGTTTCGAACCCGATATGGGTATAAACCAGGTATAATAAGATTTCAAGTCTGGAACTCCATTCCGGCTACGTTTTTCCACGATTTTCCAGTGTAAACTAGAGTTTCACCTGTGGAACTTTGTAATGCATAAAAAGGAGCTAGGGCTCGCCAATATAAAGCAAACGCACTCCAACAGGCTTCAACCAAAGTGTTAGTTGGAAAACAAGGCCAAATCACTGTTATTAAGACTCAAAAGAAAAGAAACGAAACCAATACACACATAAATACCAGTTAACAGGAAAATACAGTTCAAATGCACAGAAAGGTGTTCAGAGGTCACCACGCCTCCGAGATCGACCAATACACAGAGAAAATCCCTCTTCCTTTGAGAAATATGAGATAAAATCCTGTGGTCCAAATCCTATTACAATAGCATCCAAATTACATATATACTGGTTCGTATTAACAACCAGATCCTAAAACAAAGGCTTAATTTAATACAACTATCAGTTTTGCGAGACATCCTCCTCAATAACATCCACTATGCTAACCAATCCTATCTTTTCAGCGCGGTATTCTCCTCGAGAACCTCCACTATAACTTATCTATTAACATTTATTACATCATGATTTATTCCTAGATTCTATCTCTATGCTAAACTAGAAAAACATGGAAATTGATGGCTAAAGGATCCCACTCCTTTGCTTGTATATTTTTTTGTATTTTTGGAATAAGTTTGAAGTCTTTTTCCTCTAGGTCTCATGCTCCTACATCACATGATAACAAAATTTATAATAAAATTACATCAAATTAATATTTTCAAATATACCAAATTTTATTACAACTTTGATTTGGAAATATTTTTTTGTCTTTAAAAGTTTTAATATATTCATAAGAGATGGTTTTTCCTTTTAAAGATTCATATTATAAAGATTTAATTCAAAGAAATATTAAAATATTTTGAATCCATTTTATATAAAACTTGAATGATTTTTTATACTTTATGTTAAATTAACCTTTTTCTTTGATTTAAGAAATGTTATTGACTTTAGTAAAGATAAAATATGTTTAAGATTTTACATAACTTGGAATTTTAATTAGGTAAAAACATTTGTGGAAGGTGAATTTATGATCCATTCAAATTCAAGGTATATGATAAGGTATATTTTGATCATGAATAGACATACTTACACATTTCCCACACACTGGTTTGTAGAATGTGCCTCTCGACGCAATAACATAAAACAAATCTAATGTTGTTCATAACCTAGATCCAGTTGATTTTTCATTTTTAGTAAAATAGTATCACATCGACTTGGTTAAATTATTAATGGATTAAATTTTAGATATTTCTTGATTCTAAATCTATGGGATTCACATAAGGATCCTTTCCTAAAAAAAAAAATTACAAAGGCTCAATCAAGCTTGATAGCTCGATCGAGCTCAATAGTTCTATCGAGCATTATAACTCGATCGAGCCCCTAGTTAACCATGTAAATGGCTCGATTGAGGGTTTCTTAAACCCTCTATAAAGCTATTTGAATTTATAATTTAAGTGCTCAATCGAGCTTATGAGGTCCTAAAATGAAAATTTTAGTACCCCTTCTGCAAATTTCTCCGCAACACCATTTTGTACCCTAGCAGACTTAGGGAAAAATTTGTCCTTAAGTGGCGGAGTTGGTCAAGCTAGATTTATGAAGGAATCCTCTATCCAATGGAAAATGAGTTTGACATTTTCAAATTCATATGATATTTTTCCTCTAATTTCTTTTAAACATAATGCTTGAAATTGTTTTGGACAATTTTAAAGAGGTTGAATAAAAAATCAATAACATAAAATATACACAATGAAAAAAATTCAAAAAATACCAATATATTTGTTTATGAGTCCTCTTCAAAAGGGTACTCTTGGTTTTTAAATTTATTTAAATATTTGAAAAAAAAACTTACGCGAACATGTTTCTGCAAAATTCAATTGAAATATTATTTCTCCAACTTCGAAAAATAAAAATAAATAAATAAATAAATAAAAATTAAAAAAAATTGCATAAAAATAAAATTTTAATATGAAAACTTTAGCTCTCTTTGTGTAGATCATGCTATTTATATATATCTATATATCTATATATATATATATATATATATATATATATATATATATATATATATATATATATATATATATATATATATATATATATATGATACACATTTTAGACTAATTTATGCTATGTGAACACACATATACCTCTTATGATGTGTGAAAATTTGCAAGGACAAGCATTTCATTTAATAGAAAATTGACATATTATACGACAATAAAAAAATTTGCAAAACAATATCATTAGGATAACAACAACATAATTCTCCACAAATTGTATTTTTACTCCAAATCAAAATTCACAATGCTTACATGAATTTTGAGGGCTTCAACTCGATAAAAGAGTAAAATTTTGAAATTCCATCAAAAGAGTATGCCAATTTCTTGGCTTATCGTTAATAATATATTTGAGGATTTTAACTATATTTTTATTGGTGGACTCAACTTGGCCATTACCTTGTGGGTAATAGGTTGATGAAGTAGAATGTTTAATTCTATACTTAGAACAAAACCGAGTAAACTTAGGAGAGACAAATGCTTATCCATTGTCTGAAACAATCTCAAGAGGTAAGCCAAATTTGGAGAAGATGTTATTCTCAATAAATTCAATTCCTTGTTCATATTTGGCATTCTTTAAGTGTATTTATTTTTTCCATTTTGTAAAATAGTTAGTCAGTTATAATGAGAATAAGGCAAACAAATAGGACCTGTGATATCTAATCCCCATTTAGGGAATAGAAAATTCTGGTAGTTTTCTGATATTCCTCACAGCGTTAGACAAATTTGTAGTTATCCTTAAAGACGGATGGCCAGTAGAAACCAGTTCTAAATATCTTTTGAGCTACATGTTTGGTGGTGAAATGGCCACCAATGTGCATATCAGAAAAGTGGATCCATACAACACCTTCAAAAGTATGTTGGTACTTTGTTATTTACACCACGTAAAAGGAATCAATCGAATAACTCACAGAAAATGAGAGTATTAAGAATCAAATATTTGGAGGCTTCAAATTGCAATATTCTTCTTTGAGACTTATCTATGTTAACAAGACACCTTTCATTTTGCAAATAAAAAATGATATTCTTGTACCAAGGATAGTCTACAATGTCAATCTGATCACCATTGATTAGAAACAAGGTTGATAAGGAATCATATTTCTCATCACCTTCATTTGGCTCAAGGTGTTGGGCTAAATGCATGGTAAGATCATGTCCCTTGATTATTTTGTATGTAATAATTATTAGATCATGTTCTTGTATTTTTGCAAGCCAATGAGCTAACTTTCCAAACAAGAAAGTCTAAGAAAGCAAAAATTTCACAATAGGTAATGGGACTCTTACCTCTGTATGCTTTCCAAGGATATAGTGTCGAAACTTCTGTATAGCTTTGATTAATGCATAAGTTTGAATTTCAATTATCAAGTATTTCAATTCATCATCGAACAAACTTTGACTCATGAAAGCTATAGGATATTCTTCACTTTGGTCATTCTTCTGTAGAAGAATGACCAAAATGGCCTCCTCCATTGCATTTATATATATGATAAAATATTTGGTGAATTATAGCTTTACCAAGATAGGGGTTGAAGTTATGGCCTCTTTAATGGTCACAAAGGATTTTTCAACTGTGTCATCCCATTGAAAGGTTCAATCCTTTTTAAGAAGGTTATTGATGGGTTTTAAAAAAATTGAACAAACATAGATAAACCCTTAGACAAATTTTATTGTGCCCATAAAAGATTGAATTTATTTTTTAGTTTTAGGGGATGGAAATTTCTTAATAACTTTGATTCTTTTTGGGTCAATGCTTACTCTAGTTTCAAAAACGATATGCCCAAGAAGTTTCCCTACGGTCACACCAAAAATGGACTTTTTAGGGTTTAAAGACATGTATTCTCTACACTTTTAAAATACTTGTCTAAGATGATCAAAGCGATATCTACGATGCAGAATAAATAGTTAAATCATTGATATATACCTAGATGATATTCCCAATGAGGTCATTGAAAGTTATTTGCACAACTCTCTGAAATGTAGCACCTGTATTAATAAGCCCAAAGGGCGTACATTCATATGCAAAGGTTCCCTATATGTGGTAAATGTGATTTTGTATGTATTTTCCTTCTTGAGGTGTATATGATTGTAACCAGAGAAACCATCAAGAAGTGAAATCATTTTAGATCCTACAAATTGATACAAAATCAAAACCATATTAGGAAGTGGAAAATTATCTTTCATGCTTACTTTACTTAAAGAGTGATAGTCCACACATAAACAAATATCACCAATTTTTCTTTCGGGAAAGCACAAGATTAGCCACCCACTCTGAGCATTTGATAGGGAAAATAATGTGAGAAACGGGTAATTTTTCAAGCTCTTTCCTAATTGTGGCTTCAAGAGCATACTCACGCCTCTTTGCCTTTACCTAACATGATTGGTATCTTCCTTGATTGGAATGGTGTGTTGAATTATTCCATAATCAAAACCATGAAAATCCTGTACGACCAAGAAAATACATCACTAAAATCTTGGAAAAGGTCTAAAAATACTTTTATTTTCATCCTTGGAACATTGGGCCCCTATTTGCAAGAATCCTTTGTTCTTCTATGTTCCCAATATTTGTCGATACAGTCTCACATATTTTTGTTTCTAACTCTTCTTTATTGTTTGACACACCATTGGGTGAAAAGGAATTTTCAAGGGGAGCAAGCCCTTTAGGATACTTATTGTCTTTAAGAGAAATTATTTGCTTCTTATAACATTATTGACCCTAGATAAATGAAAAAAAAATCATCATCCGAAAATACTTGCCAATCCTCCCTGTTATTTAGGAGATGAGGCCAATATAATGATTGTAGGATGTAGTCAGGCCTTTTCGAAAGAAGTTGTTTTTGGATACTAGCAACATATATAGGTAGGAGATCATCCAAGGCATTCAAATCCCTGAGAACATGAATAATATAAACAAAAAGTAATTCAGAAATTTTCTGTCAAGCAACTTGTGTATATGGCTTACTTAATTTATTTGAAGGAGAATATACTTTGTTAATTAGATTAACTATAAGCTTAGAGTCGCAAAAGTGGTCAAGTGTATAGAACCCAAGTTGAGGGCTCATTCAAAACCCAAAAGTAAAGCCTAAAACTCTACAACGTTTCTTGTACAGTAAAGTTCAAGTCTAAAATCATCTCAATGCATCTTACCAAGGGGAGAATATAGCATGATTCCAATCTCATTCCCTTCATTTGAAGATACACCATCAAAGTGCATGTACTAGACTTGATAATCTTGATCAACATTAGGAAGAGGAAGTGATTCTTCCTCAATGAAGAGAGAGTAAACCCCTAGATCTTCTTCAATATAATTTATGTGAGGCTGAGGTAAATTCTCAATGTAAGGCGAGATTCTCCCTTTCCTAAAAACAATTATATCCGTAACATATTTATGGAGAGTCATATGAGTACCATCTAAATAAATATATCCACATGTTCTAGTTTTCCAATATCTACCCAAAATAATCGAATAGTTACTTAATGTCATGTCCATTAGTTGGATATTACATGTGATTCTGATTTTGGGATGAGCGCAAAAGACTAATGTGACATCATTGACTTCGCCAATAGTTGCTTTCTGAGAATTCTTGTTGGCTACCATTTCCTTGGGTCTTTCTTTAGATCATTGTAATCCTAACTCTTCCATGATGATCTTAGGAATAAGGTTAGGACTTAACCTGCTGTCAACTAAACAACAATGAGCAATTTCTTCACAGACTTTCATTGAAATGTAAAAACCATGGTCTTTGACAAAATTTCTAGGATTATTTGTGATGAAGACTTGTCTTTGTGAGAATTGTCTTTTGGATGCACCTTGAGGAAATGGACAAGAGAAGGCATTTTTCCTTTGAGAAGACTCTTTAAATGTTGTTTCTATTGAAGGATGGTGGTCATGTCCAGCAATTAAGCATAAGCTTTAACGTTGGCGATTTCTTTTAGAATATTAAATTGAGATACATCTAAAGAGGGTGAGAAGGTGGAATTTACATTTGGACGTGAGGGTCATAGCGTGAAGAGTTTTTCTATTGTTAGCTTCCTTGAAGGGCTTATTTTTGGTATCTCTAGCTTTGAAAACAATCCTAGTTTCAGCCAACATTACTTCATTATCATCATCCCAATCCAAGGTTGCAATTATAGAGTATATTCTCTTTCCAAAATTCCTTTTCCAAGTGTTATTTTTAACATCGTAGGTTTTTTCATCATTATAATATTCGCAAAAATTACACCATGGTCAGGAGAGAAGGGCATTTAGTTGATATGTTTGGGAAGGATTTCTTATAATATTCGAGGTTGAAGTCTCAGCATGCGGTTGCATCGTGACCTTCCTTTTGAAATATATCATTTTATTTCTCACGTATTGCATGAGTTGGAAGACATAAGATATATCAGACTAATTTGTTGATTCTTTTAATGGAAGACTAGTCTGATGCAACTGTTCTTCATATTCCAAACATTTTCGTAATGCATACCATAGATTATCAAAATTTTCTCCTCTATCCCTTGATGGTAGGCAGGAGGTATAGCATTGTAATAATGCATCACGGTTTATTGGTTTTGTGGCCTTTTCTCAGGAAGCCAATTATATAATTTGGTAAATCAAAGATTAAATGATTTCACAAATTCGCTTTTTGTAAATATAAACAAAGTTACCAACTTAACAAGAATTGTAACCTCAAAACAAGAACTCTAGCCCAACAAAAACTTCATTTTTGCGAAAAAAACATGAAGAAACACTCTGAAAATAAAAAGTGTTAATATTGCATCAATGATTTTTTGGAAAAATTCCAAAAAAAAAAAATTAGCAATGGCATTTAAAACTAAATTTTTCGTGAGATAAACATGAAAAAACACCCCTAAAATGAAAATTGTTGATGCACCGACGTTTTTTTTCTTTCTTTTTGGTTAAAATTCCAAAAAAGTAATTAACGATGGCATTAAAAACTAATTTTTTTGTGTAATAAACATGAAAAACACTCCAAAATAAAAAAATTATTGATGTTGCATCAACGTCTTTTTTTTGTTAAAATTCCAACATTTTTTAGCAATGCAGTGTGTGTGTGTGTGTATATATATATATATATATATAGATATATATATATATCATGACTTTGAAAAACCTTAAAATTCCAATAGTTTTTGACAATAGTGTTAATATAAAATATCACATCTCAAAAAAACATAAACTTTCTAATATTTTTCAACCATGGCATTAAATATAAATATCATGACTCCAAAAAACCTTAAAATTTTAACATTTTCTAACAATAGTGTTAAATATAAAATATCACGAATCTGAAAAACTTTAAATTTTGACATTTTTCATCCATGGAATTAAAACCAAATATCATGTCTAGAAAAAACCTTTAAAATGAATACGTAAATCAAAGAGTCATTATACCAAGAGTAATTTTTTAAATGTTGAAAGTATAGTTATTTTAAAATCTTAGCCTAAGAAAACTTGACACATTGCAACGAAAATTTCAAAATCAATCATAAAATTGACACACACTGGGGATGGATTTGACCCATTGCAATGAAAACTTGAAAAACAACCATAAAATTGGCACACGTTAGGGGCAGAATTGATCCCTTGTAACGAAATTTTAAAATTAACTATCAAATTGAAATATAGTGGGATTGGGTTGCTAGTCGAGCACTGACACAACCCCTGTAGCAAAAAAACAAAAACAAAAAAGTAAAAATAAATTTAATTTAATTTAATTAAAACAAAAAATTAAAAAGTTTTAAAAAATAATAAAAAATAATAATGACAGAAAAACCAAAAAAAAACATAAAAGAGAAAGTTCAAATATGGATATATATATATATATATAAGAGGGTTGATCTATTGAAATTAAATGTAACTTCGGTGTTAAGCAAGGATGACCCCTATCCCCTACCATTTTTGGCATTTACATTGACAATCTTGAGGAATGCTTAGAAGTTATAGATTGTAAGGACCCAAGCTTGCTGGTGTAGTCATTACTCTTCTTCTTTACGTTGATGATATCATTCTTCTTTCCAGGATTCCCAATGATCTCGACAACCAGCTTAAAACGCTCCATGATTATTGTATCAAGATGGTACGACTATTAATATTTGATAAGACTAAAGTTAGGATTACTAAATCCAAGAAGACCGCTTATGACAATTTCATCTATGATAACAATTACTTAGAGAATGTTTCTTCTTACAAATATTTAGGTATTGACATTCACCATCAGCTCAACTGGAACTATAGCATTGAGAAAAGGATTTTAGGAGGTTGGAAAGCTTACTATGAGCTTGAAAACAATTGTAAGACAACTGATCTTTGGGTTTGGAGTAAAAAAAAGTTCCTCTTCGAGACTCTCGTCACCCCTGTTATTTTATATGGATGTGAGGTGTGGGGTTGTAGTCTATCTAGATATTCTTGGAGAAAGATTGAAATGATCCAAAAGAAATTCATAACCTACAACCTCAATATTAAAGGTAATAATCCCTACCCTATTCTCTTGATTGAGGCTAGCCTTTCCCCCATTGAATGCATGGCTATATTTAGGTATCTGATGTATAAGAAGAAGTTGTACAACATGGATGCCGAGAGGCTCCCAAAAATTGCTTCTAACTCTAGTCGAAACTACCTTCGGCTCAAGAAAGGGTGGCATAAGGATGCGAAGTCCTGGCTTGACCATTGGGAGATAAGGGAGGAGATCCTATTGGGGAACAAGGATAATATTAAAAAAAATTAAGGATAAGTTGTGGAGTTATAAGGAGTTAGAGGCGAAAAAGAGTTAAGATACTATAAGGAGGTAATCAACCCTACGCTTGCTAACCAGAATTATCTTTATGTATTAACCAGTGCTGAAGTGAATGAATATTGCAAGGATCATAACTAATTCTCATGAGCTCTGGAGTGAAACTGGGCATTGGTTTATCCCCAAGATTCCTTGGGATGAAATAATATGTCTCCTTTGTGATACTAAGAGAGTTGAAGATGAAAAACACTTTCTCTTGGATTTGCAGGCCCTTACTCACATCCGTTCTCATTTCCATAACATTTGCCCCACTACCAACTTCCTTGACTTGTTGAGTGAGGAAAACTATAGTGACCTCAGAACGCTTCTTTCCCTCCTTTTTTATCACAGAAATAAAATATTAAATAATCTCAATTAACCACTTCTTTCTTAAGGTCCAATCAACCATATTGGTCTTAGTGGACATTAATAATCACACACACACACACACACATATATGAATTTTTTAATTATGTTTTTTTTCTTTACTTTTTTAATTTGTTTATTTCGTTGTTTCTTTCCAATTTGTTTAATTTAACAAAACAAAACAAAAATTGGGTAAACATTTAGTTTTTTATTTTTATGATTGTTTAATTTATTTTAGTTTTTTATTTAATTTTTTTGTTATTTTGTTATTCCATTTTTTAAAATAAATTTTGATTTAACTAGTTTATATTGTTTTAATTTTTTATTTGATTTTATTTTCTTTGGGCTAAATTTTGGGTTTTTTTCCAAATTTTGTTTTAAATGATTTTTTTTTTAATTCTTTTTTTTTTGTAGATTTCTTCTTCTTTTTTAACAAATTATTTTTATTTTTTATGTTGTTTTTTTTCTTTTGTTAAAGTTGTCTTTGGTTTTTTTGAAATTTTTTTGTTATTTTTACTTAAAATTTTATGTGAATCTTTATTTAAAAAAAAAACACTTCAAATGCTCTTATGTTCGGACATAAAATTCCTATAAATTTCATAAAATTTCTTATTTTCAACTTTTTCTTTTCATTTTTTCCCCTAAAAATCCTCTATTTGACATCACTAAAAAGGTCCCTATATATATTTGTCAATTGTTTAGAACTATTATTTTTTTAGTCGAAATTATTTATGTGTATTGAAGTATTAATATACACTACCAAGCTTCGAAGTTTTCTACCACTGATCTACAGTTCTTCTGCGGCTGATCTGCCGCAACTGGGTTTTGAGGGTTTTCTTCGCTCTGCCGTTAATTCATTCCAATCCTGTCGCTTTCATCAGCACTTCATTGATTCTTTTTTCTAGATCTACGCATCCACTTTGGCGGTGTCAGGCGGTTTTTTCGCAGGATTTGCTTCTGAGGATCTGCGGAAATGGCTTTGATTTAGAATTACGGCTCCCACGTTTGTTCTGTGGCTCTTCTGCTGCTGATCTGCGATTCTTCTCCGGCTGATCTGTCGCGGCTGGGTTTTGATCGACTATTTTCTCTGCCACGGTAACCTCTTCAGTAGGACTGGAAACAAGTGCTGGTTGAGATCCGTAGATCTGTTTATGGGCCATGCAATCAAAATATGCTAAGGGTTTCTTGCAGATTAAAAAGCTTACTGAGATTCTGACGCTGGGTTTTAGATCTAATCTTGTGCGGCCAAATCTAGATCTAGATCTAATTTTCTTTGTGGCTAGGTTCTAGATCTAATCTTCTGTGGCTAGAGCTAGATCTAATCTTATCTTCTGCTTTTTTCTCTGTGGCTAAGTTCTACGGGCAAGGAAAATATGGCTCCCAGCTTCGCAAAAATAGCTGCTAGCTCATTTCCGTCCGCTTCTGGAGGGCAAGCTCCTGCCCATATCGTCAGTGAATCCCCATCTCCCACTGTCCAGGTGGTCTAGGCCTCACTCAATGAGGCTTTGAAGTTTTCTAAAAGTTCCCTAATATGTCGGTTCAATGGTTTTTGGCCGCGGCTGACAACTCTCCACAATTGGATCTCGGAGGTATGGAAGCTTGTCATTTCTGATGAAATTAATATCTACCCCTGTGCTAGGGGTTTCTTTATAGTAGATTTTGAAAATCCTGAAAGCAGACAATGTATTCTAGATTTCGGCCCTTGGTTTTGGGAAAAATCAGGCCTATTCATGAAGCCATGGAATCCATCATTCGATCCGTCAACAGCAGTCATAACCTCAGCACCAGTTTGGGTGAGATTGCCAAGTCTACCCTTGCATCTCTGGAACCTCTCCTCGCTAAAAGCCATTGGAAATGCAATTGGGGAATTTTACTGCAGGTGCCCAGAAATAGAGGAATATGCCAGAACCACCTATGCACGCATCTGTGTGGAAATGGACTTTAGCACCAAATTCCCAGCTGAAATAAACCTAACAAGTAAAGACTATGTGTGGAACCAGAAACTCGATTATGAAAGTGTCCTCTTCAGATGTCGATCTTGCTTTGAGACAGGCCATCTAGCCAAAAATTGCCCAAAAGCCTCCGAGAAAAATTCTGCTAGAAAAAACCACCACAGATCTACATGGTGGGAAGGAGCACAAAAAGAACACTACACTGTCATCAAAGAAGAATACTCTAGAGAAAACTCTGAATCACAAGAAATCGGGCAAGAAAGAAACAACTCTCAAGACAAGTAGGGAGAAAGCCCCGCCCAACAACAAAAAAGTGAACTCGACAACCCCTCAAGCATCAACAGTGATGAGGATTCGAATACCGCACAAAATAAATCTTCATTTAACAGCAAAGCAGATCTCCTAGACCAAACTTCTTCTCCGACTACCTTCAAAAGGACGAACACAATGGATCGCGAAGCTAAGACACCAATGTCCCAAGAACCAGAAGAGATGAAGGAGATGCAAGATAAAGGAAGTTGGAAGACCGTAGAGAAAAAAAAGAAAGTTACAGCACCAATCTCGCCAAGAAAGACGAGGAGCCAGATAATTAAAAACTAAGAAAATTATAGGTCCGATAGACCAATTTGGTCTCAGTGGACGTTAACCATCATCATCAATTAATGATATATAAAAAAATATAAATATCTAACTTCAAATTATTAATTTTTTTAATTTTTTTTCTAACTTTGCAAAAAAATTGAAAATTTCATTACAATAAAAACATTGCAAAGAAAAACGGAAAACACAAACTTGAAAAACCCTTAAGAAACAAACATCTCAAGAAGTGGAAAAAAAAAAAAGAATAAGAAGAAGCAAACTTGAAAAATGGTTAAATAACCAACATTTTAAAAAATGTGCATACCTATTGCTGTTGAAATGGCTCCTAAGTGTGGCTACTATGTTGCGGCGACTAGGGTTCATCCCTAATCGACTACCTCTCCTCCTGCTCTACAAAATATTTCAAATGGAGGCTCCCTATCTCATTGTAGCTTCGACTCCTTCCTCTTCATTTTTCATAGTTCTTGGTATCTCCTCAGAATATTTGGCATTCTCAGTTGTGAGTAGATCAATCTCTTATGTTTCTGCCTCTATGGCAATCTCATCTTTCGCCATGGCTTCCTCAATGGTTGGAACCAAGTGGATGTCTTCTAACAAGAAGTCGATTTAGTCTTGTTCCTTGGTGGTTGGATCAAATTTGTCCTTCACTTCAGATCTCTTGCTGCTATGTGTGTCGCATCCTCATTGAATCTACCCCCTGCTTCTTCAGCGAAGGGCTCAAAAATCATCTTTGGTTATAGAAATTCCACAAGGGTGTAAATATAGCTATGGTTCCTCCTTCCTTTCCTGATGTCGTGAAAACTCATTATGGTTCCTCTTTCTCTGGGTTGTCAGTGCATGAAGCCTTATTGATTGAGGTTCTTTTGGTGGTTGAAGCTCTAAGTGAAGCGAAATTCTTCTCAGAGGCTAGTATTATTTGCAAGTTTAATGGTCTATGGCTATGGCTAGTTGATCTCCACTCTTAGATTTATGAACATTAGAAACCCTTAATTTCTGATGATTTGAATATCTACCCTCTAACCAAAGGATTCTTTTTTTGAAGTCTTTGATATAGTTGAAGATTAGGTGTTGATATTTGATTCTAGTTTGTGGTTCTAGGGTAGTGCAGGGATTTCTATACAACCCTAATATCCCTCCTTCAACCCCCTTTCAGCTTCAATCTCTATTGCTCCAGTTTGGATAAAGCTCCCCAATCCCCTTTGCATATGTGGAATATTTCATCATTGAAAAAAATTGGTAATGCTTTAGGCAGATATTATTGCCAAAGCGATGATACTAAACACTACTTGAAGCCCATATATGCATGCATTTGTATGGCGATGGATTTTAACAAAGGATTTGTTGTTGAAATTAAGTTAGCAAGTCTTGATTATTTATGGGTGCAAAATTTGGATTATGAAAATTTTTTTTTTTTTTGTAAAGCATGTTATGAAACCGAGAATTCTTGATTATTTATGGGTGCAAAATTTGGATTATGAAAATATTATTTCTTTTTGTAAAGCATGTTATGAAACCGAGAATTCCCTTTAAAATTTTCCCAAAATTGGGAAGAATAAAGCTAAGAAAAACATTTGAAAACTAATATGGTGGGATGGCACCAAATCATATCATTATATGATCTATAAGGAGGTTCACCCCTGAGTTCTCGGTAATGAGGCCAATCAGCAAAAGGAAAAAAATAAATCGAAGCTCAAGATAGATCCTCTTAAAGACCAAGGAATTTCAACAGCAAATCAAGTGAAGTCAGGTAGCAGTGAGGACATTTCTGACAATCTAGAGAATATTAGTATTCTAATTTCTTCTTTGGAGAATATTTTCGAAAAAAAAAAAACTTTTGGGGCTGAACATCCAATAGCGGTCAAGAGAAAAAAAATTTCCTCCAAGAACATAGCCTCTAAGAGTGTTTTTCCAGAAAAAAGGATTGAAATAGTTCCCTCATGGGTTGATTAGGCAAATGTGGAAGAACCACCAATGGGAAAAAAGAATGAAACTGGCAATAGAGACCATTCAATGAATGGTGACAAGACAGATTCATCAGAAAACTTGGGATGGATCCAATTTGGAAAAAATATGAAAATAACTCTCCAAGGATAATGAGAAGCCAATCAAAATTAAAATGACACTAAGTTAAGAATGGGATTCAAATACATTTGGATTTTAGGGGTCTTTTGGAAAAATTTCAACTGGAATGGGAACAAATTTTATGTATTGTGGAGTTTCAATTAAGGATTTGGATTGATCCTACGTAATCAATACCAAATCTTCAATGAATTTTGGTAGTGTTGTAGCGGCTACGACCACCCTCCAAAATTTTTCCTTAGCTTCATTTTGGAGGCTCCCTAACGACCATATTCAGCAGCATGTCTTGCATTGTCAAGCACATCAGCTTCAGTTGTTTCATAGAGTCTTGTCAGCTTGTGCATGCAAGCTTGTTCCATCCCCTTCACAGGATGCTTTCTAGACTTAGTGTCAGTTGCTAGTTGAGCAACTCTAGGAATTGCACAACTCTGGAGGGGAACCAACCTTCCCTCCATAAATTGCACAAAGCTAGCTGGGCTCCAGAATTGCGCAATTCTTCCTGATAGTCTTCCTCCCATAAATTGCGTAATTCATCCCAGGACAGCTGCTCAGCCCAAAAATTGTGAAATTCTGGGCAGCAGTCACCTGTTGCTCCCAAAAATTGTGCAACCCCTCTGGGACAGCCAGCCTAGCAGCTAGCAGAAATTGTGCAAATCTAGCCAGGCAACCTGTTGGGCTCAAAAATTGTGCAAGAATGTCAGACATGCTTCCTTGAGAAAATTGCGTAGTTTGACCCAGGATAGCTGCTCAGCCCAGAAATTTTGCAATCCTAGGAAACAGTCACCTATTCCTCCCAGAAATTGTGTAATCCCTACAGCCATCTCTTCTCAGCCTAGAAACTACGTAGATTTTCATCCAGGTTCACAGACTGATGCATGTGCCTTTAGGTTGACCGGTTCCCTCCAGGACTGAGCAAAACTGATTTGCATTCATGGACTACTTCTCCCAAGGCAGCATGCAAAAGCATCCCTTGATTCATGGATCTATTTTTAGCAGCTGGAAGTTACATGTAAGGATCATTTCAGAAACCTCCAGCCAAGTATCGCTTTTCCTAGATTTGTAGCATGCACGTCACAACCTCAATTTTATCAAAACTAATCAACTGAACATTGCAGAGCTCATTCCTCACATCGACCTTGCAGCTTTGACATCCCACATTGCATCTAGGAGTCATCGGCACATTCAGCTCAGCTGTTTTGGGGTAAGCCTGCCTTTCATGTCTTGCGTTGCGTTTCTGTCGCTTTTTGTGTTTCGCTTTGTGTGAGTGTTGTTTGCTTGATTTCAGTGAGTTCTTTTTTTCATTTTGATGTATGTTAGCTTGTGGAAGCACTGTTCAGTTTTTGTTCACATCTCACTGTTGTCGCATGCATGACACTGTTTTTTCACGGACGGTCGTCGTTGCGGAGACTTGCTTTACACACATGCATGCTTTCCCATTTTCTGAATTTTGCACTTTTTATTTGCATGTATGATCAGTCACTCTTGTTTGCACTCATCTCACCATGCATTCAAACTTCTCATGTTTTCATTCACCCGTCGGCCAGACTGGGCTGCCTTGGCCCGGACCGTGCCTTGCCCGACTAGCACTGCGCATTTCTGGAAGCGAAGGCTCTGCCTTCCCTCTTGAAATTGCGCAAACCTATCCTAGCACTAACCTCTAGGCTTGCATTGCACAATTCTTGGAGGTTGTGTCCTGTTGACCCCAGAAACTGCGTAATGCAGTTTGTTGGTTGCATGTCACTGCTAACTAAAATTGTACATTGTGCAGTTTCAATCCTCAACAGGCTAGGGTGGACTGTGCATTGCATAGTTCCAGCAGTCAGTCAACCTCTCGACAGCCCAGATAGTGCCTTGTGTAGTTTTGGCAGTCAGTCTCCTGACCTCCCAGCAAAAATTGCGCAACCTTCACATTCGATCACACAAGTATGTTGCAAGTCAATCCTCAAGTTTGTTTTAGTTTTCGACTTACAGATTTCTTTCCATGAGTGTTGCTATGTCTCTAAGAATCACAGGTTTTTGTGTGTCTCTCAACAACACAAGTACAATGGCTTCTAGGAGAGAAGAGTCAAAGACACTGTTAAGAGCGCAATTGGGGATGAAACCGGTCAAGTGTTTATGAACTTGCCTATCCATGAAGACATCAAGTTTTTCATGGACAAGGATATCAAGATCAATGGCAACGGCATCATAGCAAGCATCACCATCAGCAGCAGCACAAGGTAGCACACCTGCATGTGACAAATGCAAGAGGAAGGTTGTTGACAACATAGAGGCGGAGCAAAGCTGCAAGTTTAAAGCAGATCCACTCATGACAAAAGTAGCTTTGGATATTGAAGCTATGAGGTGACGACGCGACATGAAGATCGCGTGAAGGCAGAGAACAAAATAGAGAAGGAGTTGCATGTGTTGAAGTGGCAACTCAAGGAAGAACAAGAGTTGCATAGACAAGAGAATGAGTTGCAGCAGGAACAGGTACAGCAGGGGGCGTAACATACACAGACAGATGAAACTATGCTCATACAAGTTATGGATCCATCCCAGCAGCTGGCACGGAGCAAACAAGGTGAGTAGTGTTGTTGATCACATGCAAGTGAATTCAGCAGCATGCATTTCATTGTGCACACGCATGCGATCCCACCCATTTGGCACACTCACCGAGGTGAAGATAAGAAGCAAGTCCAACTGGAGTTGAACATGTATTTTGACAAGTTGATGTGCATGGCCACTAGCACATGCTTGGAGATCAACACCAAAACTATGCATCAACATTTTTTCGGTCCGGTTGCACCCAGGACGACCATGCGCATGCTATCAGATGAGTTGGATGGAGGAGCCATATCAGTGTACCTAGATGCAATGGAGGTAAGAATTTGCTTCAACAAGATATCACCATTGAGTGCACAGGCACCATAACAGATGACCAAGCTTGGCATCAGTCGGCCACCATCGACCATCACAAGGATGTCAAAGAGTTGGTCTCACCACAACGGTCTGAGTGTTAGTGATGTCTTTCATGGCTTTCTCAAGCCATTTTGTCTCACATGGGTACATGTGCAGATTGTATGTAACGTCTTGTCAAGTGGAAGTTCAAGTGTCGATATTTGGATGTAACAGTCATAGAGTAGATGAAGAGTCATGAGGGTAGATGAACTGTCACAAAGGGGAATGTCAAGGGCCACCCCACCATTTGCTATAAATAGTCCCTCATAACTCATTGTAGAGGCTTTTGGTCAGTCAAGTTTCTGATAAGAGTATCTTAGAGAGAGCTTGGACAGTATTTGAATGAGTCTTGGCTTCTCCACTATGCAGAGCTAGTATATATCTTTGGAGGAGCAGGCGGTTGTGACTGTAACGTTCCGCTATCAGAACTAGTGTTTGGAAATGGATGTATTGTATGACTGGAACTTACACTTCTTAATATAACAAAGCCAGCACGTTTCATGCATATGTCATATTGTATTCTAGCTATCTTGTTTACTCTAAATGATATATGTATATGTTTTCTTACACATGCATCTATGGACTATTCTGTATAAGTATGTATGAATCTTACTGAAATGTGTTGATTGGTTTAACCATCACTTTGGATTGTTAGATAACTTTCTTTCCAGTTTGAGATGCATCTTCACTCATGTGTTCCCTTCCAAACCGCGTGCTATCACCAGTTTCCAAGGGGCGCACTCACCCCACTCTCTGTGTGTTAGAACCGTTCATGCACCTTCCTTATCTTTCCGCAGCTGTCACACCCTTGCTACCAACAGGGACATCTTACTTGCCTTGCGTGAAACCATAGTCAAGGCGATACCATACAACCCACTGCTGGGACTCCTACACCAAATTGTCTGAGGTCTAATTGGGACTTCTTACCGGGGAGATCCCCTGACATGTTGGCAGGTCCAACACTGTCAACAAGTAGCTCTTGTTTTTAGAAGAATTGTAATGGCTTTGGGCTATATCTCAGCTTTTTTAATATCATATTCAATACTCATTTCTTTTTTAAAAAATGTGCATACTTAAGACATAAAAAAAAAAAAAAAGTATCAAAAACATGCCCTCGAAAAAGAAAAAAATTTGTTGATGTTTCTTCAACGTTTTTCAAAATCAGCGTGAAAAACACCATTTAAAAAAAAAAGTATTCATGCCTAATACATAAGAAAATTTAAAGTGTCAAAGTTAAGCCCCAAACAAAAATAGGTTGTTACTACTTCAATATTTTTCAAAATTGACATGAAAATCACTAACATTTAAAAAAAAAAAAAATCATACTTAATACATAAAAATTAAAATGTGAAAAATATGCTCCAAATAAAGGTTGATGTTACATCAACACTTTTCAAAATTGTCATGAAAATCATGATATTTTGCAACCTTTAAAAAAATGAGAACTCAATATAGTTATCATTTTAGTAACGTTATTATATTCCCAAATCATATCAATAGGGCTCTGAGGTTGCCTATAAGTATATTTGAACTAGTAATAAAGCTCAGCCTAGGTAGAAAAGGCCTTATGAGGAAGTTCAAAAAAATCAATCACTACCTTTCCTTCCAAATAGTTAATGAATAGGTGTGTGCAAGTGTCGTTATCATTTGTGCCAATTTTATGGCATGCATTTGAGAAAGAAATTAGATGTTTGTTGGTATTAATGGTACCATCATCCAAGAACATGGGAAAATGATCTTTGAATTTAGGTATTGGTGTATTGGTAGGCATTAAGTTCAATGGAGAAGATACATGCCAAGGGGTGGCATTTACATCTTCCTCAAATTGAAATAAACTATACTACTTGATCACCTTAGTAGGGTTAGTAGTAGATTGTATTGGATTAAAATATGAATATAAACTATCAATTTGAATGGATGATGACACAGTTGATGAAGAATGTGTAGAAGAGGAAGTAGATTGAGTGTAAGATTGAGCTCCTTATGTGACTTTATGTGAAGGAGAGGTAGTTCTAGAATAGAAAGTAAGATCCTGAGAGAATTTGAGATGAGCTTGAGTAGTAAAGGTATCTTTTCATCTTTATATTTCGTCAAGCAATTTAAATTCAGGACTTAAACCATAGATTCTCCTAGAAGAATAGGATTCATTGGTCATAAATCAATTACCTTCAAGCAGCATGATCTTAGATACGCATTTCAAGGGCTTCTCTTCATTCTTGCAAATCAATATCATGAATTATGACAACCCAAGATTGTTCGAATTGAACAAGAGAGTTGGAGTTATCAAGTATGAAATTCAACAATGAATGAGAAATATTTATTTTACCATCTAGATTGTTATGAAGTCTAGACTAGTTAGCAGATGGTATGGTCATATGCAAGCTTAGAAAACTAGAGATGAATCAATCAATCCGTAATATTTCCACCAAAAATCTATTGACGAGCGAATTTTTTAAGATTCAATGAAAACCCCCTTGAATCTCACAAGGCGAATGAGATAATGGACAAAGCGTGGTTGCTTATCGCCCTAAGTGTGTTTTAATTCTGGCTATGAACACTATGCAAATATGTTGAAATAAAGATGACATTTTGTACAGCAAGGAAATAAATTAAAAACAAGAAGATATATACTTTATAGCATAGATACATTGAAAATTAAATAGTGTAAGACAAATCAATAAGAAAATTTATATGTAGATTTATAATAATACTCCATTTGCCACAAGACCACGTGAGTATCTGATGAACTGGTACAAATTAACCAATAATATCAGCGATAAATACTGGCAGATCTACTCATGGATTTCAACAAATATAAATTAAAATTTTCAAAGATATATGCCAAAAAATTAAGGTTTTTAAATGTTGATTTTATTGAAAATTATAAGAGTACAACAAATTGTTTTGGCTTATCCCTGTGAGAATCTATACCAAAATTCTATTATGAAATGTATAATATGTTATGGACTCATACATAGACATTCAAATGCCAAAAATAAGCAAGAAATATGGTTGGGAAAACTTGGACCTTTCTTATAAGATTGGGTCAGCAAGATATTCTACAAAAGATGCACCAATTAGCTCTAATATTATATATATCAGACCTTCTAACAAACAAAATATGCCAGAAATAAACAATAGCCTTAATCATATCAATCTGAAATTGATGTGCTTGCTTCCTTCTTGTCATTCCTTGAAATATTTTGATATCACCAAAACAAGGAAGCCTTCGTACTCAAGAATAAATATATAAAGGGAAAATGGAAACTTTAAACTTATTCAAACCTCTCCTCACTATTTGTTTCCATCATCTCCTTCTATGCCCTCGGGTTGATTTTGTATCCTCCTTGGGAAGTTGGAGAGTACAATTGTTTTGTGATTAATTTTTTCATTAAGTTAAAATTTTCTTTTTTAATTCTTAAGGGGGTTTTTTAGAAAGAATATTTACTTAATTCTACTTTTTTTATTGGTAGGTGGTCCCTAATTATGTCTCTGTTCATAAATAATCTTCATCAAATATTATAACTCCCATGAAGAATAAAATATAAGTAACTATGACATCATCAAGAAACACCATCATCATAAACAATGTGCACATAAAGTATTATATCATCCATAAACAATCATATGAAAAACCTTGTTCCTCCCATAAATAGTAGCATCATCAAAACATAGCCTGATAAAAAATACTATGCTATCCAAAAATATAGTTTGTACTATGAAATATAGTATGTCTACATGAAGTAACTCAACAGTAAAAATAATGTTGGATTGAAATATCAAGGAAATTCATGATTCTTACTAGAACCTTCCCTCTACTTCTTCCTCCACTCCTCTCTTCTCCTTGAATCTCTGAATGCATATCTTGGAAATAAATTTCTCTCTTTCCATATGTTCCTGATGCACTAGTGTGGGAGTGTGCAAATGTAGTCTCTGAAGGGGAATGTGTAGAAACATAGGACAAATGAAGTTTTCCAACTATGATGTGAAGAGGTGAATGGACTAGTTGGTTGGCATGGGAGGACATAGCCTAAAAGAGTGCAAAAGGTACATGTGGTGCAGTAATCAAGTTGGAACTGAGTGATGAGATACAATGGGCCAATGGGAAAAACTAGATGTTGGTCTAGCATGATTGAGGTCCCAACCATCATGGTGCATGGGTTGTTGTTGTGGGATCTAAGGCTTGAGGCTACATGATGTTGGAGTGTGGGGGAGGATAATTTTGTGAAGCATGTGGAGTGGGTGGATGAGGAGGACCTCTCCTAATGTATAAATTATCTGTCTAAGTCAACTGATTGAACTCCTCGAAGTTTGCATCAATGTGTATGGAAAATTTGATCATCTTGTTTTTATTCTCCCTCTTGGACACATTTTTCCTTCTACCATGACCTCTTTGGTCACCTCGAGAAAATTTTCTAAAGAAGCTCATGATGTGATGTGACCAATAAAATCTTTCATTCACCATTAATCTCAGAGTATAAGCATCAATCAGCAAAGCAACAATCTGTCTAAAATCATGTTTCACATGAATGCTAGAGTGCTTTGAAAACAAACACAGGAAAAATCATGTGGGGAAGGGAACTAATTATACATGCAATAAAACATGTACTCTAGAAAGAATGCGAATGGCAGCAAAAATGAAACAGTTGTATAGCCATAACATCATAACATTATAAGTATGTGTGGAAAGAGTCACATAAGTAGTTCTATTATGTGCCTGAAAAGAGAGTGCATTTTGAGATGATTCTCATTTAATATATATGTCACAATTCAAAGTGCAACTGGATAGATATGTAAGTATAGTATGTAAATAAGTATACATTGACAACTATAGAAGCTGAAATGCAAAATTGTTGGTGATAATATAAGTGCAATATGACTACAACCAAGAGACAATTTTTTAAACTTTCTCTCATTACTTCATGGTGGCTAATGGACATTTGTACATGAGTAACATAAATATATGACCAGGTGTAGATCATAGAAATATATGTGAAATAAATTTGCTTAAACAATGTGAAAAGGAGCAAGGGAAGTTACCTTGTATGTAATTTTTTCCGACAAGGACAATTTCATCTCCTATATATGATGCTTTTGAACAAGGGGGAATTTGATTATAATCAGTCATGATATTGCATCTGGATAAGAGCTCTTTCTTGTGACCTAGGCATGATAAGATTCCAACATATATATATATATATATATACACTAGCTAACATAGGAGAAAAATTTTCTTGAACTTCCCAAAATACCTTTTTATATACTTGCGGTTTAAAAAAGGGGATGCTAAATCAATCTGAAGACATGTAAAATGGTAAGCATGGTGAGAGGACAAAGAGTTTAAGTGTCCTTGTTATGAAATACTCAAGGCTTGACATTGGGAAATATAACTACTCTAAGTGACAAAGAGATAAACTCAGGTTACAAAATGAAATATAGGTAATATTAGAGTAAATAATAGCTTCAGAGACCTAAAAATCGAGTGACTGTGTGTAAAAAATGAGTTTCTCTTTCTTAAAAAGCCATGAAACATACACTGAAAGACTATTTCAAAAATAGAGACACTTAAACTCTTTGCATGTATAATAGTAGAGCACCGAATGGGACAGAGATGGAAGGAGAAAACAGCGAAAGGGATTAACTCTTATCAAAAACAATGAACAGACTTAAACAAACTATTCTTTGCAAGGAGAATCCATACACATGCTGAGGCCAAGTTGAAATCCTCTCATACCTATAATGAAACACTCTTATTTTTCCTAGGATCTGGTTATTGGTGGTTCTTCCCAACAACTGAGAGTGTCGATCTAGGGTTCATTGAATATCTAAGCTAAAATATGCTAGGAGTTCCATCTTTGGAAATGGAAACATAGTGGGTTTGCGGCCTCTTTCCAACTACCTTCACGTAGTTGGGAGTCCTGAAGTGGACCTCAGTATTTTTCTTCTTAAACACATGTCATATCACCATTAATGTTTCCAACTCACCTCATTCCTGCAAACTATACCATATACGGTTAAAAAACAATATCACAAAGTTCTCCTCATAACCTGTTAATTAGTAACATGGCATACAGCTTGGCTATAGGATTTACCAAGTGAAAACTCAAACATATCACTACCACATGTCTCATGATAGTGCTCAATATGATGGTAAGGGGATAATCATAAGTGTGAAACCATATATCCTGTTAGCACCTGGATTGAACCTCGGGCTAAATAAGGCAATTTCGTGGTAACCACAAACCACGCTTAGCCAAGTAGCTAGCCCTACTTAACGAGGAGATGGCTCTCTCCATAAGGATCTTAGCCAAAATGACTAGATCAAGAAACTGAAATTAGGCTAGGTATAGTAGCACAGGTTTTTGATTTGATTTTTTGGAAGGGTTTTGCTGGATCAGAAGGAGCCAAACAATTAGGGCAAGGAAATTAGGTCAAAACTGCAGGGTGTTCGATGGGGCAAGGTAGGCACAATGATCAGAACCTTAGGGTTTGATGGATGAGGTGAAATACAGGTGAGGAGCTAGAAAGATCATGTAAACCACATGGATTCTTCCTAAACTGAAGAAAATACAGACTATGAAATGTCTACCCAAAACAGAGCATAAAAGATATGGATTATGCCTCTCAGACTTGTATACATTCACAAAAAGCAATGAAATGATGAAATGGAGTCAACAATACATTATAACACATGAATACAAAAGAAAAACTGAACTAAGCATCATACCGCATGGATCCCAAAGAAATAGTTGTAATTTTTCATTAATCTCCTGTTGTAACTGATACAAAATGATATCTAATCAAAACATAAGCATCCCACTGAGTCCAACCCTTTACAATGAGAAAGAAAAAGAAGATATAGACCTCAATTCAACCTCCTCCCATCCTCAGGGGTCGAATCCTTAAGATGAGGAACTAATCCATCAAAATTTGAACAAGAAACTAGAATCTAGGCAACCCTAACAACTTGCCTTTAAAAGGGAGGAAACTGATTCATTTGACTTCAAGAGAACTTTTGATCCAATGAATCTACCCTCCAGTGACTAATATTCATCTTATTTACATGCCTAGTCACCATTTACATCAGTAAAAACATCATCCATGAGAGAAAACCCAAAATTTACAGTCATGGCACAGTAAAGTGAAAATTTAGCAGAAAATTGTCCTATGCGCAGCGCCAGAAGGCTATGTGCAGCACTTTTTGCAGGGCCAATTTGGAGGCCTTCCCGGTGTCCAAATTGAGCTCATGATAGCTCATTGGAAAGCATGTCTTGTCTACTTTCCAAATTTGTCTTTATTTTCCATTTGGAGTTGATTTGACCCCTCAAAAACTAATTCTCCCAAGGTTGCTTCTATGCGCAGCGCCATGGTCAAAATAGGGGCAAAAACATGATTTTTTAGGTGTTTTTTGACCTTTTGGCTGACCAGTTTTGCTCCAAAATCTTAGAAAATGCATAGGGAGCATGCTTACATCATTATGAATCCAATGGTGGTCTTATTTTGGCCATTGGATGCTCCTAGGAAAAGCACAGCACCACTGGCCAAAATTTTTGTGTCAAAAACTGCTAAATTCTTCAAAAATGCAAAAATTCTCAAAAAAAATTGCTCAAAATTTGTGGGAGACCACCACCATCAAGTGTATGGGTCAGCCAAGGAAGCTTTAGTAAGCAACCTAAGCCTATCACCCTCCTTTTTGCCTTTGAGGGTTTGTTTTAGCCTTGTCTTCATTTGCTTGACTCTTATGTTACAAATATTGTTCCGGGTCCTATAATGGTGAGCCATGTGCGTAACAATTTGATTGTCCCTATTGGCCTTTTTTAGCAGCTTCTCCAAATGCAAATTGACCCTATCAAGCCAATATTCCCAATCTTGATTGATCATGTTTTCCCATTGTTCATCAATAGTGAGTTGTTCAGCAAGCTCAGCTTGTCTTTTCCTTTCTAGTTCTAGAGCTCTTTACAACCCTCTAGTCCTAGGTCTTTGTCTTGGAGGTTGGTCCTCCTCATCATCAGGTTCACCATACTTTTCTAATGTCTCTTCAAAAAATAATTTAGCCTTCTCTTCTTCTCTTTGTGCTTTGATGCATTTCACTTCATCAATGAAGTGTTTGGTTTTCAGCTGCTTGTTTTCCTGCTCTAGGAAGTCAATAACATATCTTGCCCTATCAAGATTGGTTTGGAGCTCATTGATCTTAGCATATTAACCTTTAATTACCATTTGAAGTTTTTGTTCATCCTCCATTGTGTCCAAGTCTATAAGTTCAAAATATGTTTCTTTCTCATGGAGTCCTTTCTCTTCCTACATGTCCACCTCTGCCATTGTGTAATTTAGAGTGAAAAACAAAACCCTAGGGAGGTGATGGAGGGGTATATAGATGAAGGGAGTATGTGGTAATGAGAGGGAATTTTGAGGGGATGGGAAGGATATTTGGAATGTGAAAGGGATGACAGGGAGGTAGCAGTGATAGGGGTTTTTAGGGATAGGAGATGTGAATTGGGGTTAGGGTATAGGGAGCCTAGGCAAATAGGTGCCTTAAGGTTAGGGTTTTTAGTTTAATTTAGGAAAAATTAAACACAATGATACATCAAGTAAACAATGTATGAGCAAAGAAAATAGAGAGCAACCTACTTATTTCGTGTGATGAAAGCCTTTAGGTGATAAAATTCTGAACTTTGGAGGTGTTTTTTGAGTTTTGAGTGGCCCTGGACCTCACTGGGCAAACACGCAGCACTCTTAATAGGCACGCAACGCCCTTAGGAAATACGTAGCATCCTTGACAAATGCACAGCACTCTTAATAAGCGTGCAACACCTTTTTGCAAGCCACATTTGGAGGCTTTCCTGGTGTCCAAATTAGGCTTGGGATAGCACGTTGGAAATCTTGTCGAGTCTACTTTCCATATCTGCCTTTAGTTTTCAATTTGGAGCTCATTTCACCTATCAAAAACTCAATCTCCCAAGACTTGTCAAAAATTGCAGAACAAGGGTGCAAAAATGCAGAGTGTTGTTGCAGGAAACTTTTGGAGGCCTTCCTCAACTCCCAATTGAGCTCATGATTGTTCATTGGAATTCTATTCCAGTATAGTTGTCATTTGACTTATCAAGCAAGTCATTTGGACAATCCAGATAAGAGAAAACTATTGAAAAATGGCAACAAGAAATTGCTAAAAATAGAAGTGCTAAAAATAGCAGTTTGGGCATCAGTGCTGGATTGGGCAACAAGGAATGAAAAATGGAAGTGCTAAAAATAGAAGTTCTATTTTTAGCAATGTAGTGTGGATTCCTATTTTAGTCAGTCCCTAGACTAGAAATAGGAAGTAAAATTAGAATTTGGTCTTACTAGCAGTTTGTAAATTAATTAATTAATTCATCTTGAGTTAATTAGTTAAGGAAAATCAAACTTGAAGTCTATGTGAGGAAATGCAACAGTTTATCTATTAATTGAGGAATTTATCCATCAGTTAAAGAGATAAGGATGAGTTGTAATATTGAGTTGTAATTAGTTGGCTTAGTTAACTGAGTCAAGTCCAGTTAGACTAATTTAACAGTTTGTTAAATTAATGAGAGTTTAGTTAGTTAATGTTGGCATGCATGTAACTATTGTATTTCAAATAACTGAGTATTCACTCATGAATAACTCATGCATGTCTGTTCAGATAGAGACCCAATTGAGATCAAAGAAGGGACAACGTACTATCAGTTGGATGAATTTTTTTCCTATAAAGGAAGCTCATCCATGGATGAGGATTTATCTCCTTCAGGACTGCGTAGTTGGATCAGAGGTTAGTGAGTGTGTGAAGAGGCCAATTCACACAAGTGGTTGCACTGGACCCCAATCAAAATTGCACAAAGAAATAGGAGGCTTGGAGGGTATACCAAAGGTTAGATAGAGGCCTTTGACTGTCTATGAGCAGTAGAGGTATTGCAGAGAGAGTAGGATAGATTTTGAGTTGATTCTTTTTGTAATACTGGTTATATTTCCACTTGTATGATAATACAGAGATGGGGTTTTAGGTTGGTGCTTTACCCCGGTTATATCTTCTGTGTTATGTGTGATTGATTTCTTTTTATCAGTTATATGTGTTCTTATTGATGTTTCTCATGTTCAATTAAGCTTCCGCTAAATTGGTTGTAGAAGTAGATCAAGTATTTTGCTTTAGTCTATTACATTATCAGGTGATCTACAGGTGGGAATTTCTACATGGTATCAGAGGTAGCTGATTTGTAGAAAAATTTCTACATGGTAACAGAGCTAGCTGATTTGTAGAAAAATTCTACATGGTATCAAAGCAAAGGTGATCAAAGGAGAGAACAATATACTGAGAGAAGATTTCAAAGCTTTGAGTTTTGGGCCGAGAGTTTGCAGAGAATATATGAAAAATTTTGTACAAAATTTTCAGAAACAAATATTAGATTTGGATTCCTTGCGGAAAAATACCCAAATTCAAAAAAAAAAATCGGCTGAATTGGAGTTCGTATGAGGGAGATATCGCTGATTTAAAATCAGCTCTTTTTCCAGAAAATTTCGTGGTGGTGGGAAAGTGGAAATAGATTGGTGTCCTAGCCAAGAACCTGTATGCACTTGAGGTACAAGATGCATGCAAAGCCTTGAGGAGCAAGGCAAATATTAGATACTTGGTGGTTGAGAGGGAGAGTAAACTACCTCTCAACATGCAGCGCCAGACGAAGTCTTAGACAATTGTGGCGGAGCCACGATTGGTGCAGCAGCTTCAGGAGGTTGTGGAGCAGCCACAACAGGGGAAGCTGAGAGCAGATCGAGTAGAGACATCTACTCATGCAGAGACCTCCAGTAGGGGGAAACTTCAAGCCAGGTGGGCCAAGGGATCACATGCAGCCATACCTCCAAGTAGGAGGTGGGGCGATGTGGAGTGATCGTCCCAAGGAGGAGGGGCGGGATCCTTGAGGTACCCAACCTCTTTGATTCAACTTTGCTATGGGAGCCCTGATGAGGAGTAGTAGAACTGACTGATTGGGTAGAGATAGATGCGGATGGAGTGGCAGAGAGAGCTACAGTGCAGGGAATCCTAGGACAGCGCAGAGCTAGCAGGCTGCAGCGATGCGAGAGGCACAAGTGTGTTGCACAGTGCAGGGTAGCAAAGAGAGGTGTGAAATGGTGCAAGATGCATGGAGATGTTGCAGTAGAGTAGAGGTCAGAGAGGGAGCACTTGTCAGCAGCAGGTAGAGTTGTAGCATCAGAGTATGTTTCTAGCCCAACAGAGAGGTCAGTTGGGAGTTTTTTTTGTTCCGAGAGTTGCTGGAGCAACTACACTTGGTAGATGTGTTACATGTAGAACATTCCAAAGGTACATGATCGGGTTCGAGAGGAAGCCTTTCTTGTTGAGAGGGAGTGTTGAAAAATGGCAACAAGAAATTGCTAAAAATAGAAGCGCTAAAAATAGCACTGCTAAAAATAGCAGTTTGGGCATCAGTGCTAGATTAGGCAACAAAGAATGAAAATGGAAGTGCTAAAATAGAACTTGTAGTGTGGATTTATATTTTAGTCAGTCGTTGGACTAGAAATAGGAAGTAAAATTCGAATTTGGTCTTACCAGCAGTTTGTAAATTAATTAATTAATTCATCTTGAGTTAATTATTTAAGGAAAATCAAACTTGAAGTCTATGTGAGGACATGCAACAGTTTATCTATTAATTGAGGAATTTATCCATCAGTTAAAGAGATCAAGATGAGTTGTAATTAGTTGGCTCAGTTAACTGAGTCAAGTCCAGTTAGACTAATTTAACAGTTTGTTAGATTAATGAGAGTTCAGTTAGTTAATGCTTGCATGCATGTAACTACTGTAATTCAAATAACTGAGTATTCACTCATGGATAACTCATGCATGTCAGTTCAGACAGAGACCCAGTTGAGATCAAAGAAGGGATAGCGTACTATCAGTTGGATGAATTTTTTTCCTATAAAGGAAGCTCATCCATGGATGAGGATTTATCTCCTTCAAGATTGCGTAGTTGGATCAGAGGTTAGTGAGTGTGTGAAGAGGAAAATTCACACAAGTAGTTGCACTGGACCCCAATCAAAATTGCGCAAAGAAATAGGAGGCTTGGAGGGCAGACCAGAGGTTAGATAGAGGCCTTTGACTGTCTATAAGTAGTAGAGGTATTGCAGAGAGAGCAGGATAGCTTTTGAGATGATTCTTTTTGTAATACTGGTTATATTTCCACTTGTATGATAATACAAAGATGGGGTTTTAGGCTGGTGCTTTCCCTCGGTTATATCTTCTGTGTTATGTGTGATTGATTTCTTCTTATCAGTTATATGTGTTCTTATTGATGTTGCTCATGTTGGATTAAGCTTCCACTAAATTGGTTGTAGAAGTAGATCAAGTATTTTGCTTTAGTCTATTGCATTATCAGGTGATCTACAGGTGGGAATTTCTACAAAAACTTGTTTTTCCCCATATCACTCTTGAAGTGTAGCAACTCTCCCGTGACACCTGTAGTTTTGACATTTCTCTGAAACCATGACACCTGTGTAAAAAATGACCAAATTTTTCCTTCCTTGTTCTATGATAGACAGCAACCTCTCTCACTTTTTTCAAATTCATATTCTCTTGGTCATAAACACAGTTTAAAGAACAATCGCCCCTTAGGTGTGGTGAATGACTTGTCCCTTGGAATGACTTCTTGAAAAATGATGGAGACCTGATGTTGATGATATGAAATGGCCTCATACCTGCTGATATCCCTTATGCCTCCTCTACTTAGATATCTTTGATTCCATAGCAAACCCTAGCTTAGTGGGAGAGGAAATTAGGGTTTAGTGAAGGGAAAACAGGGGATTTGTAGAAATGAAGGGAAATGAAGGGGATGGGGGATTCTAAATTCTTAGGAAAATTTTGGGAGGTAGGGAGGGATGTTAGGAAACAGGGGAAAGTGGAATTTCAAATATTGAGTGAGGGTAAGGGGTCCAAAAGGGAAAAACACAGGCCTAGCCTAAAAAAAGTGTCAAATTGTAACAATAGGCTAGGGTTTGTGGGAAAATGGTGAATTTGAGGGATATAAGTGATGGGAAGTGTTTAAGAAGGTCTATGAAGGGTAGGGGAAGGTATATGAGAATTAGGATATAAGTTTTGTTGATTTTTTGATCATGGGATTCATGGAACCAAGAAAAATTCCCTCAAAACCCTAAGAGAGGGAAATGAGCCTTAAAAGCACAACTGAGGCAACAAGGTATAAGATGACCCACTCACTTACAAATGATAGTTTGGAACCTGTAATAATGATGACAACTCTTTTAATGATGGTACACTCAACTAAGGGGTGACATGGACCAGTACTTGGAAAACTTTGGAAGGAGTGAAAACTGTCCTAGACCTAATACCCAGTGACCAAATTTTTACTTGAAGACTCACTAAAATGAAAAAATTTGACTTTGACACCCTAAGACCACTTTGTAAGAGCATGTTTGATCACCGGTGGAAAGTTGCAAGTACTGACACTAACATATCCCACGCTATGTGTTACATTGTTTAGACTCAAGCTATATATTTGTGAGTTATATCATGCATTGTGGGTTATAACATTGCATAAGAATTGTGGTTGTTTGCTCTATTTTATCATGCTAAAAAATAGCCGAATCAAAAAAATTAATTTTCAACCATGGTAGGTCTTTTATTTCAAAGGAGTCAACATTGTCTGTTTCGATACATGTTCAGCTAGGTAAGAAAAAGATGGCGTTGAACACATATGCAGAATTCTAAAAACACTCTTGAAAAAATGAAATTCACACTTGCAGAAATGGAAAAACACACTCCCTAATTGAAATTCATTCAGCAAGGAAGAAATTCACACTTCATAAGTTCCAGAAAAATAAATAGGTGCTCCATATATTTATTGATTGAGACCATAAATCCGAACACGGAAATGCGTCTGTTCCACAATATATGCAATGACAGTATAAAATTCACATAGTCATATAAGAAAATATATACACTACTAATAATGTGATCCCTGTTAAAGAAGAGGGCCCTTCCTCCCTAGCAGGGTGTAGGAATGGAATGAGACTACTTAAGAATTCAACACAATAATAGTAAAATCATCACCAAGTACTTGTTGTATTAAAATGGTTGAAGTTACAAGATCAAAATATCGATGTTGTTTCAAAAAATTTCGTCCCCTTCTCAGAGGGATAGGTCTCCTTATAAAGTCTTACAGATTTCTGAAATCAATGAACGAATCAATTTAACATAAACGAAATAAAATAGAAATTGTTACAACCAGTTTCGAATTAAGGATCCATTATAGTTACACCACTTTTCATAGCTATAACTACTCATATCTTTTCAACGTTGTGTATAAAGTTACAGCTTACGATCTTCTCAAATATATCTAGAATAATTACCTTCGTCTTTGATAGTTTGTAATAGCATCATGATGTAGTAGTAATCTTTGAGGTGTAACAGCATGTAACAACAATAGCTATCTGACCAAAATCCTTGATCATTATCACATCACCTGAAAGAAAAACATCCAAAAGTCATCTTCTACAATTTCCCTGGTTATTCATTTCAAAAAGACATTGTTTCTTTCGATACTCAACAAAAATGGCATAATAATATGTCATAGAAAAAGATTGCTTTTCGACCAGGGAGAGTGTCATTGTGTCAAGGGATTGATGGATTTGGTGGAGAGAAATAGCCAAAATTAGGGAAAAAGGTGCCTGAAATACCCCTAAATACTGCACCCAACATCTCCCCCCAATTGAAGCCATTGCATGCCCTCATGCAGATTCCTCTGAATGTTCAGAATCGTCCTTTATTTCCACATTGGCATACTGTTGATGAAAATTTGTGAGATCATAAATGTCAACAGTGTCTTCATTCTCTCACCTATACCCTTGAGTAGCCATAAGATAAGTGGTCCAAGATCCTTCATCATACCTGTTTAGTTGATAACGAGGTTGGTAGCTATCAAGCGGAAGCCAAATCAAAGGAAATTTGAACTTAATCCCTATCCAAAAGCCCCCATTGATTTAACAATCCATGCATACTCGGGAACTCAAGAAACAGCTATCACAAAGTTGCGAAAGACAAAGGGATCCCTCATCTGTAAGGTTTCACTGCTGGCCTCTAATCATTTCAAGCTTCCCACTAACACTCTGCTCTTCAGTTGTGCAAAAATATTAAGACAAAACCCAATGATCCTTCTCCTGTACTGGGCTGATTTCTCTACCATGTTAGGAGCACTAAGGAATCTTTTGAATTCTTGCCTCAGGATCAGAGTCATACCAGGCTCTGACCTTATTTTCAGCGTTGTTGTTTCTTCATTCCTATCGAATGACATCTTGGAAAGATGCCAATCAATTTGGTTCCTCATAAAGGATATGAAGGCTCGCAATTGTAAGTCTCCAACATAAGAGAAAAAGTTAACAAACATTTGTAAACTGGCATGTTCAGCAAATATATTGTGCAAAAAGAGTTCACACAACAAACTTTGTTCATCAAAATCACAAGAATAGAATACATCTAAAAGAGTTCTAGTAGAAACACCCTTATAGGGTCTATTCTCGCAAATGGCCTTCAATTGGAAAAGATAAAACTTTTCCCACAGAAAAATTGGATACAATGGAGATGGCATTCTGCAACCCAAGAGATTCAGGGCTAAATCGTACATCTCTCTTTTATCTTCAGTCAGGTCCTTAATTTCTTGTTGCAGTCGCTGACTTTGTTCTTCCCTTTTCTTCTCAGCTTCCTTTGTCTCCCATCGTATGAGTTCATCTGTCAGCAACTCCTCAGCCCATTGATCCTTAAGAGTGTGGATAACCTTCTGATGTTCTTCTAAAGAAATTACTCCCTTCTTCAAGGAGAGTGCCAACTATTTCCAATTCTGTAATTCAGAAACCAATAAAAGTTTTTATGAGTGCCAATCTGCCTCAGGGTCTAGTGCAATGGGGTATGTAACATCATCTCAAAATTGGAGTTTCTCTGCCTCGACTATTGGTTCTTGTGTAACGGCAGTGTTGTTGGCAAGTTCTTGTGGGTTGATGCTCCCTTTTTCTTCCTGAAAGACTTCTGCCTCGGCTGTTGGTTCTTGTGTAAAAGCAGTGGCGTCGGCTAGTTCTTATGTTTTAGTTTCCAGGTCAAATTCCATATGTTTCTCCATTTTGGCTGTTGGTTCTTGTGTAACATCAGTGTCGTCAACAGGTTCTTATGTAGCATCCCCCCATGGCTCAATTTGAGTTTCTTTCGTGATGGTGTCTGCATCACAAATTTTATGCCCTATTGTTGCCAACTATTTACCACATTCTACATAGACAGGCCCTTGTGCAGTTTCCGTCCCCAATTTACCAGCAGCCTCCGCCAATGTGTCAAGACCTGGAACCCTTGTTTCACTTTCCCTATCCTCTAATTGTTGCTTCAATTTTTTGTTTTCTTCTTCCAACTCTTTAATTTTGAGCAGCAAGGCTTGGGTTTCATTCTTACCTAGCGAGGGAGTATCCTACAGCTTGGCCTGTTCTTCTTTCTTCTGTTCCTCCACGCCTTTAGGATTGCTGGGCTTCTTTGCAGATGATGACGAGGGTTCTAGTTGAATGCTAACCTTAACCATTTTCTTTGGTGTTCTTCCACTGAGAGGTATTTCCAGCAATTCCTTCCCAATTCTAACTCTAGAGGACTACTCTCGCTTCTCAGTTGCATCAATTTTTCCTAGAGATTTTGTGGAGGTTCCAGCTTGTTTTCTTCGTGAAGTTCTTGGCCTTTTGCTCATGAAATCCTCCCAGCTTCACCCTTGCTTCTCCAGGGCCTCCAATATGATCAACTTGATCAGTCCATGATTAGTGATACAACTTTCTGGGTGTGAGGCAACCTTCACCACAGCTGCCATATGCTTCAAATTCTCCAGCAAGAAATAAGGAAGGTTGATCAATTGCCTATGCCGAAGATGATTCAGCAGCGGGAAATGATAATTGAAAATTATCATTGCACACCCTTCACATGTAATGTACTTTATGATAAAAGAGGCATCATCCCATGGTTGTGGAAGGGAAATGTGATCAGTTCCCCTTCCCTTTTTAACCAATTTCTCCTCTCCCTGCAAAAATTCAGTCTTGAGGGATGGGTCATTGACTTTCTAGTTGAACCACCGCTTTCCTTCAGTTTGAAGTGTTGTCACTCAGGTGACTACTTCCTCTATAACTTCTAGCTTCAAACCTCTAACCTATGTTCGATCTCTTTCCAGATTCCAAGAAAATTCCAGTGCAATTCTTTCCTCTGACCCTTTTAGTTACTCGAAAAATTTGAGCCACCCAGCTTCTCTAAAAATTTGACAAGCCTCAGGGAAATTCTCTAAAGCCTCTGTGGATTTCAGCTCATGCCCACCCATCCTGCACTATTACAGTTGATCATGTCTGCACTTCTTTTCTTCTCACTGTCGCAATCCTTGAGAAATTCATGCAATGCGGGTGCGGAGCCTCGTTGGGGTGGATTGATATCAAGGCAGTAGACAGGGGTGTCATAAACAAGGGTGTCAAATTAGGAGATCATGCAATGTGATTTATTAATTCGTTATTTAACCCAAAGGTATGGAGATATGGCTCAGGTATGATTTACACTTAATGAAGTGATTTCTCATAAAAAAGGTAATAATCATTGCAAGGTTTGTCACTTCAAATCAAATTAAATTATGGATCACCAAATGATTCACATTAAATTACAGATCATCAAATGATTCACCCCCCGGACATAAATGCAAAGGTTGTCCCTAGTCGTCAAGATATAATGACATATTAATCACCATAATTGCTAAGTAAAGAAAAATCAATGTTCGTTTTTAACGACTTACCAATGGGTGATGTAATCGTATTGACGGTGACCACTGATGACGAGATGTTTAGGTGACAAGTTGTAATCGGTTCCTATTGCAATTGTCTCCAACTCGATTGGTTGTTACATATGTAAAAACAAATAGATCTTCTTGTAATAGCTAAATATCCACAGCATAACTTTTTATTACAATAAAATATGCCTTGGAGAGTACTATGCTCTCGAAGGGATTGCTAAAAGTAATACAATAAAATGAATATAACTAGTGTTGTAACAGTAGAATATATGTGTGTAATAGCATGGTGCTACAAGACTTATTTAAAAATAAAAATGTGTACCAACTGTCACAAAGTGGTTTTGAACTGATACAATCATCTACTTGCACCTCACAGGAGGTTTTCACAGGCACATTTTATTATTATTATTATTTTATTTTAATTTTTTTCTTGCGCGGTGTATCAGCTACCAACAGAAGTTGGTTTTCAGTTGGTACACTTATTGAATTTTAAAAATTTGACATCACATGAGAATTTTCCCCTACTTTCAAAACTTGGAGATCAGATCCTGTGACAATGTTAAAAAATGAATCCTTCGAGGTACGTTTATGATACAACTGAAGATGATTCCCATTGGAAAACAATGGCACCTTGGCATTGTCTATGGTGACTAATTTTGTAGGCCCATTGTCAAAGATTGTATCTACCTTGTACAAACCTAGCCACCTGGTGAAGAGATTCCCTTTGAAATCTTTGAATCGTGAATCGCACAATAAAGCCTAGCCACCTTTCTGAAACACCCTATTTTTTATGAATTTTTTGTGCCACTTAGCCCTCTGTTGCTAGATGATATATGTTTGTTGAATGGTAGCCAGCCTCTTCTCATAATGTTCATTTAGTTGATTTAACTGATGTTTCTGAGCTATAGTTAAATCCAGGTTCACTTGCAACGTTGTTCTGAGTGTTTTTACTTCGAACTCAATGGGAAATAATGGGTTTTTACCATATACCAATTCATATGGTGAAAATCCAGTAGTATTTCTCCATGTATTTTTATATGCCCATAGTGCTTCTGGAAGTTTGTCAGCCTAGTTTCTCCGATGGTTGGCTACAATTTGGTGAGAATTCCTTCAACAACTTTATTTGTTCTTTCCAATCGACCATTTTCCTATGGATGATATGGTGAAGTAATCCTATGATAGATCTTATATTTCTCAACTAACTTCTGGATCAAGTGGGATGTGAACTGTGCTCCACCATCTGTCACTATTTCCCGAGGCACCCCAAAGCAAACAAAAATGTCTTCAAACAAAAATTCTGAAATAGCCTGCTCGGTTTCCCTGGCTAATGCCTTTGCTTCAACCCATTTTGTTACATAGTCTATGCATACTAGAATGTAGGACTTCTACTAAGATGAAGGATTAATCAGTCCTACAAAATCTAGGGCCCACTTCTCAAACGGTTCCAAAACTGCATGAGGTTGTAATGGAATTTCATCAGGTCGGAGTGGTTGACCCATCCTCTGACAACTGTCACATCCTTTTACAAATTTCTTCACATCTTGAAATATAGTAGGCCAATAATATCCATTTGAAAGCACTTTATACCCTGTCCTTTTGTCAGCAAAGTGTCCTCCACATGGTTCCTCATGGTAGGCCTTGAGGATATCAAAGATCTCATCTTCTCTCACACACCGCCTAATCTGTTGATCTGGCCCTATGTAGTAAAGGTATCCCTCTACCCAGGAATACCTTGCACTCTGTTGAACAATCCTCTTCCTTTCTCTTGAGGACAGATATTGTGGAAATCTCCTTACAACAAGATAATTAGTTATGTCTACATACCACGGTGAGTAAGTTGAAATAGAAAAAAAATACTCATCTAGAAAAGAATCCTCAACAGGTATGCAATCATCATCAACAATCAACCTAGAAATAAAATCAACCACTACATTATCCTTCCTAGGTTTATCTAAAATTGTTACATCAGACTCCTATAATAGCAACAAACAACGTGTAACCCTACCATTAGTGAAAGGTTTATTCATAAAAAAATGAATGGAAGAGTGGTCAGTGTGCACAAATATTTGATAACATGTGATGTAGTGCCTAAATTTATTTATGGCATGTACTACTACAAGAAACTCTTTTTCTGTAACAGTGTAATTTAATTCTTTTGGAGTCAGGTTCTTGTTGATGTAGTAAATGGCATATTGTGTTTTCTCCTCAAGTTGACCTAACACAACTCCAACAACAGTATCAGATGCATCAATTGTTATATGAAATGGTAGCCCCCAAGTAGGTCCTCACAAAACAAGAGTTGTTGATACACACCACTTGAGTTCTGTAAAGGCTTGTTCACATTTCCCTGTCCAGAAAAATTCGACATCTTTAGTTAGCAGCAAAAATAATGGGGATGCAATCTTTGAAAAATTCTCTATAAATCTTTTTTAATACCCTGCATGTCCCAAAAAGCTACGTACCTCTTTTTGTGTTTTAGGAGCTGGAATTTTCACAATTATTTCTATCTTAGTAGGGTCTACCTTTATCCCCTCGACAAAGATATAATTCTTGAGCACAATTCCTTCATTCATCATCATGTGACATTTCTCAGTGCTTAAGGAAAGGTTAGTTTTCTCACATCGTTCTAATACTTTTTCAAGACTGGCTAATGTTGGTTCGAAATCATCACCATAAGGTGTAAATTCATCCATGAACACTTCCAAATAGTCATTTAGAAAATCTGAAAATATTCCCAATACAACCCTCTAGAAGGTTGCTAGTGCATTGTAGAGTCCAAAAGGGAGAAATTTGTACATAAAAGTTCCCCATGGGTAAGTAAGGTGTTTTTATCCTGATGCTCTAGAGAAATCTGAATCTAATTATAGCCACTAAACCCCTCCAAGAATGAAAATAATTTCTTCCCAGATAGGGTATCAAGGAATTGGTCTATGAATGGTAAAGGGAAATGGTCCTTTTGAGTGGCTTTATTAAGCTCTCTATAATCCACACAGATCCTCCACTTGTTGTTCTTTTTAGGAACAATAATAAGTGGAGATACCCATTGGCTTTCAGAGATGGGATAAATGAAGTTTGCATTTAGAAGTTTTTGTAGTTCTTCTTTCACTACTTCCTTGAGTGTTCGATTCATACATCGTTATGGCTACCTAATTGAGTGAAATCTTCTATCATGTAGATGTGGTGGGCGCATAGATTAGGGTGAATGCCCTTCATGTCTGTGTAATCCCATGCAAATGCCTTTTTGTGTTTCTGTAGTAACAACATCTTATTCTGTTCGGGAGTCAGGTTAGGATTAATATTTAAGCTTTTTCTTGGCTCTATTTCAATAGGGTTGTTTTTGAGATTAGGGGTGGTTTTCATATGCTCTAAATTCAAATCTTCCATGGTATCTTCTACCCCTAAATATTCAATAGAAGTAACAGCAAGAGAATTACTAATAAATCCATTAATAATATCATCCTTTGTTTCATTCTTAAAATATTGGTATTTTCCGAGAGTGAGGAGTGGCTGGGAATAATCTGATTCATGTTCAAATTCATCCCATAAGGGGTTTTCCAAACCCTCACTTGGTTTTGCTGGGGGGTAAAGGGTTGAGGTTCTTCGTGGCCTATCCATATGAAATTGTCATATACCCAGAACTGCATCCTATAAATGCATCTGCAGTAGCCAACCAAGGCCTTCCTAGAATCAAGGGATGCCCCCTCAGGTTTGATTTGGTTTGTAAAATAAGAAATTCTGTTGGATATCTCCAGGAATCCACCGTGATCACTATGTCTTCTAACATTCCTTTAGGTTTAACACGTGACATGTCTACCAATTCTAACACTGTAGGTGTTTGTCTTAGTCTGTGTAATCCTAAAGTAGTGAAGACCTCCTTGGTCATTACATTGATTGTTTTCACTAAATCAATTAGTGTATTGGGAATGCTCTTGTCATCAATGTAAACAATGACTGTAGGATTCCTTGGATCATTATATTTAGTCAAAAGAGGTTGACTAGTCATCAGTTCTAACAATTTCCCCATCACATGGATAGTAACAAGGTCATCAGGCTTCATTCCAGGTTTCTCAATGCACATGTCTCTTATTGTCTTCGCATAGATACAAACATCTTTAATGGCTTGCAGTAAATGAATCTGTATGTGCAAGTTTTTTAACTCCTTGAGAAAATCAGTTTCAGGTTGCGAAATCATCCCAGTTTCATCTAGTCTTTGTGGATACAGGGGATCCTTAGTTACCACAATATTTGGATTGGATGTTATATGTAAGGACCGGATCTTTACTATATATATATATATATATATATATTTTCTTTTCAAAATAAATCACAATAAAATACAACTAGAAGAGAAAAACATTGGGGATTCAAATTTATTTAGCATTGTCTAACACATCCCTAAATTTTATTTCACTGATCATATCATAAAATTTACATATTTCTAACTAAGGCCATAAAGAAATCATACAAAATAATATTTCAACACATATGTACCGTTCACCAGAAGATGAGACTCCACTTGATTTGCCGTTATACTAAAAAAAAAATGTGTTAAAAAGTAAAAGAAATAGTATAACAGAATTAGTACAACGACAAGTTTACAAGTGCTAATCCTTCCGACAATAACTCAATGCCTAATATGAAACATTCTATTTCAACCTGAATATTAACAACTCAATGCCTAATATGAAACATTCCATTTCAACCTGAATATTAACACTTTCAGTTTGCAAAAGATGTATAGATTTTAGCATTATCTGAATAAAACAAACAAATAGAAACCCATCTAAGAACTTAGAAAAATACAAGCTTAGTTCTTTTTGGCTATACACTATTCAAATGGGTACATCAGTTGAAATTTCCTAATAGTTTTGTAAGGATGCATGCCTTATGCAAATAAGATAAATACAACATGCAAATCAAGAATTTTTCCAGATACAATAGGCTATTATTCTGCTTTTGTCACCAGTTGCATTTTCATGAGATAAATACAACATGCAAATCAAGAATTTTTATTATTCTGCTTTTGTCACCAGTTGCATAGGTAGACACAACAAGGGGTGTGCATACTTCTAATAAGAAGTAGCCTACAAATAAGAATGGCCCATAGTTCAGGTTTACAAAAACATCTGGATAAAACCATGGGGCATGCCAAGCTCTAGTGGGCCTTGGAGAAGATTGAGTGTCATCGTGACAATTTTATACTTCATACATGAGACAAGAGGAAAAGATCTAAGCTTGTGGCTTCTAAGGGATCACGGGGTTAGAAACTTCTTGCAATAGCCAATAAATATCTACTGAAAGCTGCTTTATAGTGTTGACTCTATCAAAATCAGTTCAATAAGATCTACACGGAGCACAAAACCAACCAATAGTGTTTGTATGTAATAATCTGTTTTCAGCATGGATGGTGTTTCATGAGTTTTTTTTTTTTTAATTGAGTTATAGCATCGTGCACTTTGAACTGCACTATTCTTACAAAAGATATGTGCATACAAATTTGAGGGAGAAACTACTTTATTTACAATTTAAAGACACCTGGTATCAGGAGATTAGCAAAAGTTTGAGGGAGGATCAAATGAGGGTCCCAAAATATGAAGAATACTCCCTTGATAATGATGGGCTAGTACAATTTCGGGAAGGATATATGTACCACCAAATGAAGATATACGCCAGTTAATATTGAATGAAGCACATCGCGCAGTATAGATGGCACACCCTGGTGTTAAGAAGATGAGTGCGAACCTGAGACCACTCTTCTTTTGGAAAGGGATGAAGAAGGACATCGTAAAATTGGTAACAAGATGCTTAGAGTGTCAGTGAGTAAAAGTTGAACACAAACATCCAATAGGATGATTGTAACCCCATGAGATACCAAAATCAAAATGGGAAGTTATATCAATGGACTTCATTGTGGGACTACCAATGACCTCAAGAAGACATGATTCCATATTTGTAATGGTGGACACGTTGACCAAGAGCACCCATTTCATACCAATTAAGACTACATATAAGGCACCGGAAATAGACAGAGTTTATTGATGAGATTATGAGATTGCATGAAGTGCCTAGGAAGAGCATATCTGATAGGGGAGCAATGTTTACAGGAAGGTTTTGGACCAGTTTCCAAGAAGCCTTGGGAACCCAGTTGAACTTCAGCACTGCTTATCACCCTGAGACAGATGGGCAAACAGAAAGGACTAATCAAATCCTCGAAGACATGCTTCGGGTGTATGTGATGAACCAACAAAAGAGATGGGAGGAGTTCTTACCCCTCGTGGAATTTGCTTACAATAATAGTTATCAAAGTTCCATCAAGATGGCACCAATTGAATTCTTATACGGAAGACCTTGCAAAACACCTCTCAGTTGGGACCGACTAGAGGACCGAGTATTAATAGGACCAGAAGTAGTGCAAGATATGGAAGAAAAAATGACTATGATTAGGGAGAGGCTAAAGGAAGTGCAAGATCAACAAAAGATCTATGTTGATGCTCATCGGGTAGACCGAAGTTATGAATTGGGAGATAGGGTGTTCCTAAGAGTAAGGCCCCAAAATAAGCTCTATAAGAATTTGGAATGGGAGAAAAATTGTCTCCACGGTTTGTGGGACCTTTTGAAATCTTAGAAAGGAAAGGGTTGGTGGCATATAGGCTTGCCTTACCTCCATCTTTAGCACGTATGCATGATGTGTTTCATATTTATGTTTTGCGTCATTATATTTCAGATCCTTCGCATGTTATTGACTTTGGTCATTTGCAAGTTTCGGTTAAGGGAACAGTAATGGCCAAACCAGTTCGCATACTGGACCAGCGAACTTTGCAGATTAGATAGTGGTTAGTGGACCAAGTTAAGGGCCAGTGGGACAATTATAGTCCCAGTTCAGCTACTTGGGAGGACGCCGAGGAGATGCGTCACTGTTTTCCTTACCTATTCCAAGGACTTCGGGATGAAGTCTATTATTAAGAGGGGGTGTATGTAGTGCCCACTCTAGTTGACTGACAGTGATATGACACTAACATTTATTTAGCCCTAAGGCCCACACATTATTCTTTGAGGACCTCAGGTTGAGGATCCGGGCACATGACGCTAGTATTAGTGATTGAGATATTCATGGTTGTGATGTTTATGTATGTTCTCCATTGATATTATGATGAAGATAGCATGAACGGTTATGTATGTTATCTATTGGTATTATGATGATTGTAATATTAAATGGTTAAGTTTGGTCTTTATTGAATTTATGATGATGATGGCAGTAAAGGATATGTATGCTCTCTATTAAAATCATGATGATGATAAACTTGATGGATAGGTATATTTCTATTGATGTTACGATGTTGATAGCTTGATGGATATGTATGTTTCCATTGATGTTGATGATGATAGCCATGATGGATGTGTTCCATATGTTACCTACTTTCATTAGCTCGGGCTTACTATGAACAATGATGTGAATGACTAGGTGTTGTTAATGATGCTATTATGACAGTGACTAACACTGAGAAACCTTGTTACTGATGATTATTGAGTATGGCAGGAAACCACCACAGGCACTCACATATGATGAGTTGACGACAACTATTTTGATGAAAAAAATTATATTATCTTACCTTTGAAATTCAAAGTCAATTTTGAAACCCGCTATATATGTTTATCTATATTCTGATGAGATGTTAGTGGTTGCAGGCACAAATTAGTTGCTTGGCCGAATGACTCACATATGGGTGATGGGGTTGTACAAGTGGATGGAACTACATGGGAAGGGTGGGACAGTGTCCCTAATCTCACCCACTAGCACTCCTGCCGTGACTTGGCTGGAAGGGTTGAAACACCTTCGCCTTGAAAATCACGATGTCATGAGGGCAAGCCCCAAAGTGGGTTCGCTTATGAGGATTTTACCGGGGGGCGCACATCAAGGCGGATTCCTTGATCCCCGACACCATTAGTCTCACTATAGTAGGAAATATAAGAGATTATAGTGGTCTATGTTGTTGCACCTATACTTTCCCCTCGTAGCCACTGAATGCTTGAAGGGCAACTGGCGTGGCACCCTTGGAACTTCAAGGGAATTTCTTGAAGGGCACAACCAACTTTGCACCCTTGGCATCACAAATAAATTATCAGGCATGGCACCCTTGGAACTTCAAGGGAAGTTCTTGAAGGGCACGACCAAACTTGGCACCCTTGGCATCACAAATAAATTGTTAGGCATGGCACCCTTGGAACTTCAAGGGAAGTTCTTGAAGGGCACGACCAAACTTAGCACCCTTGGAATCATTAAAAATAAATAAATTAATAAATATAATCAAGAAATGAAAACTAAGTAAATTTACATCAAGGGTAAATGATGTTAGAAACCGAGGTAATTAAATAAAAAATAAAACTTGGGTTAAGAGGATCATAGGACGAAATAAAATAGGTTACCTTAAAAACTCTACCCTTCCCATGTTGGAAAATAGTAGGTAGATTATGTAGTTTAATTAGGTAAAAATGGGAAAGAGGGACATAATTGTAAGGATAAATATTAATCCTAAATTAGTTAAACCTAATTAAGAGAAGAGGATGGTGAATTAAAATAATATTAATAAATTAAATTTTAGAGAAATGTAGAGAACCTCCATGTGGCAACAACCAACATAAGAATATCCATCTAAGAGATAACTTGAGTTAAATTAGGGAGTAGATAGGGGATCAAATCTTGACTCATTAATTGACTTTAGTAATGAACAACAAACTAAGGAGTAAAAAGGGGGATCAAGAGGCAACTAGGAGAAGAAATAGGAATCTTGTTGAGGTGAGGAAAATATTAGTTTTAAATTAAAATTTAAGTAAATAATTTTGGAGACCCTTGATGAGAGAGTGACACATGGGTGGGTGAATAATCAAAATATTGAATTATAAAAAAAAAAAATTAATTATGCATGACATGCCAAGTGTCACCTATGAGGACTCCTATAAAAGAAGGGGCAAGCCATGGGAGAAGGGACCTTTTTTGGGAACCCTATTGTTGGATGGATGAGACTGTCAATGCAGTGATTATGAAACTATAGTGATTTTGGTGAGGTAGAGGATTTTAGAGAGGGGACTCTTGAGCCAAGGAGTGCTCTCCTCTACCAGCTATTGCATTCCTCCATTGTACAACCCCATTGCAGCTCAGGGGTCTGCGGGGAAGAAGAGTACCCAAGGAGTAGGCTGGGAGGTTAACCAGTGGGTCATCGCATTCGGATCAAATACGTAGTCATTCACTCTCGGAGGTGACCGACAACAAGGGAAGACAAGTAACGGCAAATCAAGTGGAGTCTCGTCTTCTGGTGAACGGTACATATGTGTTGCAATATTATTTTGTATGATTTCTTTATGGCCTTAGTTAGAAATATGTAAATTTTATGATATGATCAGTGAAATAAAATTTAGGGATGTGTTAGACAATGCTGAATAAATTTGAATCCCCATTGTTTTTCTCTTCTGGTTGTATTTTATTGTGATTTATTTTGAAAAGAAAAAAATATATATATAGTAAAGATCCAGTCCTTACATTATAGGTGTATCAGCTTTATTCTAATTGATTTTTACAGGTGTAACAACCTCTTCAAGGTCCATAGTATCTTCTATGGGCGATTCGCAGTCCTCTTTAGTAATAATGGGGGAGCTTTTCAGATTTACTACTTTCCCTGACCGAAGATGAATTTCATTACATTCAACAGGAGCAATGTAGTAAGTATGGAAAGAAGTAGGGGCCTCTATGTTTTGGGCTGCCTTATTATTTGGGTTAGGGTTAGACTGTACAGGTAATTGGGGTCATATGGGAGGAGTAGCAGTAGGTGTTGAGAGAGGTGGCAGTTGCAATTTTTGTTGCATCAATAGTGCAGGAGGGGTTGGACCTAAGGAATTTCCTCTCCAATTATGAGGCCAAGAATATGGCTGAGATGGAGGGTATTGCAAAGGTGGAGAGGGAGACCATTGGTTCCATGGTGAAGGAAATTGAGTTGGAGGAGGAGAGGAATACTGCCATGGAAATTGTTGAGAATTATATACATTATTCCATGGATTAAAAGAAAAATCTTGAGACATACCTGATGGTCATGGCTGCCAAGGCTTCCTAGACCCAATAAAGTAGGAGGACTGAACTTCCTCACTTGATTCCTTGAGCACTGCTTTTAGTCTGGGAAGCTCTAGATAGTAGCCTATAGAATGCTCCAGATCACAAATATTGCACAAGTTGATGTTGTTGACTCTACATTCCTTCAAGGAATGTTTCTCTTTACATTTCAGGAAAAACACAACCAAAGCTTTATCGGCTTCATCTTGTGCCTTTTTCACTTGTGTTGTTGTCAGTTGGGAAGATAAGGTACTAAGGAGATCAGTCTTAATATTTTCGAACATGTTTCCGATCTCAGCTCGGTCACACCTCCATTTGCATATTTTTGTATTCTAACGGAGGCATCCCAGGCCATACTTCTCCCCCATGACGATCCTCTCGAGCATCTTACACATATTTTTATTATCTCTTCAAATGATTCCTGAGATATATCTCCTTTTCCGAATAGGTTCAACATATCGAGGCAGTCATCTCTCATTCCCCATATGAATATAATTTTCAATATTTTTGGATCTAGATCAGTATGTTTAGATCTCTATAGATTATAGTGGAATCGTTCCACATAATCTTCCAAGTTTTCTTCTTCCTTTTGTGTCATTCTAAATATTTCTTCCCTCAAGTCCCTGGTCTAACAATAGTCCTGATATTTTGATAGAAATGTGGTTTTCATGTCTCCCCATGTTTGAATAGTAGCAAAACCCAGTCCCATGAACCATCTTAATGATGCTCCTTTCAGAGTAGCGGGGAAAAACTTAAACTTCTAATCATCTTAAGTATAATCATAGCTCCTACGTAGAACATCAAATTCAAACAAAAAAGTATCAGGATCTTCTACAGTCAATCCTTGAAAAGATGGAAGGGTTGATAAAGGGATATTTTTCATGGGAGCTTCACCCCTTATATCACTTATTGGAAATTCAAAAGTGGTAATAGTGGCATCTGTCCTGCCATTGTTGTTTTTATTACTGTCTCCCATTGTGGATTCTCCTGATTCTTGTTTTGGTGGGTCTCTTCCCAAAGATTGTTCGGGTGAATATTTTGTGGATGAAGGTTCCTATCATGATTGTTCAGGTTTCTCTGGGGCTGGTTGTTTTACTGTACTTCCTAAATCTGGATATTGACAAGTAAAAGAATGTTCGTTTTATTCTGGCTCTTGGTGCTTCCCACTGGTTTCCCCTTGGCCTTCTAATCCAAAATCCTGACAACTAGTCTCTCCCTGTTGTTCTTGAATTGAATCTATAGTTTTGGGAGTATGTAGACTAGTTTGAGGATGGTGGGGTCCTAAGATAGAGGAACCAGATACTTTTGATCTTGATATGGGAGTAATAACATTTTGTGTACCTGTTTTTCTTGTGTCCTTCTACGAAGTTGACTACTCTCTCTCTACTTTTGAGATTAATTCCTAAATAAATGTTTTCCTCCCTAAATCTGTATTTTTCTTGTTCCTTTTATGACCCATTTTTCCTGTAGATTTATTAGAGTTTCTATGTTTCATGTCTTCTTTATTCATACACCCTACACATGGAACCTATGTGTAATTATTTCACACTCTAAGTGTCTCAATTACTACAGTGGTGAGCCTGCTCAGGTATGTTAGAGCGATGTGCAAGTTCTTACCTCTCGTCTTACCGCCCAGCATCTGTAAAACTGAGGACACTTCTAAAAGGAAATTTCAAAAACTTTACACACCCTAAGTGTTCTAATGATCACAGTGGTGAGCCTGCTCAGGTATGTTAGAGCGATGCATAGGTTCTTACCTCTCATCTTACCTCCCAACACATATGCACTTAGAAACACTATACTAACAAGAAACACACTAGCTAGCCATATCGTCAACTGCCTTCCTTGGAAACATCGCCAAAATGTTTGGTCTATTTTATCATGCTAAAAAACAACTAAATCACAAACATTAATTGTCAACCAGGGTAGGTATTTTATTTCAAAGGAGTCAGCATTGTCTGTGATGATACACGTTCAGCTAGGTAACAAAAAGATGGCATTGAACACATATGCAGAATTCTGAAAACACTCTTGCAAAAATGAAATTCATACTTGGAGAAATCGAAAAACACAACGCGTAATTCAAATTCATTTAGCAAGGAAGAAATTCACACTTCATAAGTTCCAAAAAAGAAATTGGTGCGCAATATATTTATTGATTGACTCATAGTAATAATATAAAACATCATACCATAAATTCGAACACAGAAATGCGTCTGTTCCACAATATATGCAATGAGAGTATAAACTTCACATACACATTTAAGAAAATATATACACTACTAATATTGCAATCCTTGCTAAAGAGGAGGGCCCTTCCTCCCTAGCAAAGTGCAGGAATGGAATGAGACTACTTAAGAATTCAACACAATAATAGTAAAACCATCACCAAGTACTTGCTGTATTAAATTGGCTGAAATTTACAAGATCAAAATATTGGTATTGTTTCAAAAAATTCCGTCCCCTTCTCAGAGGGTTGGGTCTCCTTATAAAGTCTTACAAAGCCCCAAAATCAGGGAACGAATCAGTCATGAGAATCTCACGATTCTCATGCTGATTGTTTTAACAGAAACAAAATAAAATAGAAATTGTTACAACCAGTTTCCAATTAAGGATCCATTATAGTTACACCACTTTTCATAGCTATAATTCTCAGATATTTTCAATGTTGCATATAAAGTTACAGCTCACGGTCTTCACAAATATCTCTAGAATAACTGCCTCGGTCTTTGACAGTTTGCAACAGCATCACGGTGTAGCAGCAATCTTTGAGGTGTAACAACATGTAACAACAACAATTGTCTGACCAAAATCCTTGATAATTACAGCATCACCTGAAAGAAAAACATCCAAAAGAAATCTTCTACAATTTCCCTAGTTAGTCATTTCAAAAAGACATTGTTTCTTTCAATACTAAACAAAAATGGCATAATAATATGTCATAGAAAAAGATTTCTTTTCAACCAGGGAGAGTGTCATTGTGTCAAGGGATTGATGGATTCAGTGGAGAGAAATAGCCAAAGGTAGGGAAAAAGGTTCCTGAAATACCCTTAAATACTACACCCAATAGTGTTTCCACATTAAACTCATATAGCCATTAAAAACCTTTTGTGTTTTCAACCCTATTACCAAAATGTTGACAAAGGGTTATAATATTGGATTACTAACTAAAACTTTTTCATCATTGTCTTAATGTTATTCATGACTTCAAACTTTGTTCAAAGAATTTATATTTTATATGCATTTAAACTTTCTATTACATATCACTTCCATGCTCATAGGGATGTCATTAAGAAATATTTGTCTCGGATTTGTTTCGAAGTGAAATTGATTGGCATATTAAACCTTAAATAAATGAACCAATCATAAAACCCAAATACTATTGTGCAGCAGAAGTTTACTAATAGTGATGCTATGTCATGTTGTAGCTATCAATTCTACATAGTGATGATACATGTCAAAAGTGTTGTAAGTATAAGCAAACCTTTGAACCACAAACACAATGCATATGCAAGCACATATATCCATGATTACTCCTAGTAACACCATATGCTCATATGGAAACATAGAACAACAAGTAATGTCAGATGTCAACTCCTTATTACTCCAGGAGGCGTTAGAAAATCTGAAAGACAGAAATATTTTCTTATCTTTGATAATTACTTGTGATGTTTTTATATTCTTATTGTCTTGTTTATATATTCTTTAACTTATTTTCATCAAGAAACTATTAAAACATAAATGCATGAATATCAAACAACAAAGGACACATTGTGTAGGCTCTTAGCCAAGGAAAAACCCCTCTCTTAGGGGAAAACCCAAAAATTATCTTCTTCTTCAAGAAATAATTCAAGTGAGACAACCAAGACCACTAGACCAACAAGAAGTCTTCCTCCAATCACCAAGTCAGCCTCTTCCAACCAATCTTCTTCAAAAATTCAAATATACCAAGTCAACAAGCTTAAACCATCCAAAATAAACTCAAACAAAGTAAATATCCTCAAAATAAGAGTCTTGGCCTTCCACTTTTATCTCTAAAACATTCAGCCTGAGCCTTCATCTCTGTAGCTTGCACTTGTGCCTCAAGTTTTCACACTTGTGGACTGTTATAAGGTAAATTATTGGTCTTCACTTGCTAGACAGAAATTATTTTCACCATCGCTTGGATTTTCTAGTCTTCTCCTTGTCTTTGCACCTTCTTCTTGTCCTTGAATTGCAGATTGAATATGAGATCGTGAGATGTCACAATAGGTCGAGTTCTCTGCTAATATATAGTCTTTGAGAGGGATTAAATTCCTTTATTGAGACCGATTTGATAGGAAGCTAGGCCGACTTGGTGGAGGAGGGACAAGACACAATTTTGACACAAAAAATAATTTTATTTCTTGACATAAGAATCCCAAGAAGGGTCCAATATATGACGACAAGGTCACTATGACTTATGATACAATACTAGAAGCACTCAATGGGTGTTTTGAATAACAAAATAAATTGAGTATGAAACCCATGCTCATAAAAATAATTTTTCTTTGATATTTAAAATGCTTTTATTTTCTTATTTTTACAAATATATAATAATTGCATCATGTCATGAGTCAAACAACAATTATGAAGACTGATACTAGTTACATTTTCAACACTCCCTCTTAACTATGGAGGTATTCATTATTATTCAGCTTGTACAATGATGACCTCAAGTTGAAATGTTCCAAGAAGAAAACAAAAATATATACAATGATAGATACCATCTAGGAAAAAACTACCAAGGTATCAATCCATCAAGGTACCATCTAGGCTTCCTACCAAGGTACCAACTCAACATATCGAAGATCCTAGTGTCAAGACACTAATTTAAGGATTCAAGTGTCATCACCAAGACACTAATTCAAGGATCCAAGTTTCATCTCCAAGAAACTGATTCAAGGATCCAAGTGTCATCACCAAGACACAAATTCAAGGATCTAAGTTCCATACCATAACACTAATTCAAGGATCCAATGTGTCATCTAGGCTACCTGCTAAGACACTAATTCAAGAATCCAAGTGTCAGGACACTAACTCATCATCAGGGATCCAAGTGTCAATTACGAAGACACTAACACATCAGGGGCCCCCGTATCATCCAAGACACCTAATTAGCATGAATCCCTCAGTCTCATCTAGGCCAATATATCAATTCCAACAAAGCTTTGTGCATCATCCAGGCTAAGACACCAACACAACAAGGGATTTGGACATCATCAAGCACCCTAGAAAAGGGTTTCAATATCATCTAGATGTCCTCCCTACTAACATCATACGGGCTTGCAGCCTAAGGTACTCATCTCTCCATCAAAATAGAAATATCTATCAATTCAAACATTCTTATCAAATATTAAAAGTTCTCAAGGAGAGATCAACACATCAACTACTTGTTCATCCAACAGAGCAAACTGTAGTTACATGACCCCAACTAGTATTGTTACACATCATTTTGTCACGTGATACTTGATCGATATAAACGAATTTCTTTCCATCCATGAACATGTTTCATTGAACTCCCTTAGAGGTCAAACAACCAAAAATACCTTGAAGAATATGAGAACTTTGGGGAAAATAGCTTGTATACTTTGTTAAGTAGGTCTTGTATGATTTTCCCTATAATTTTCTACACAATCACTCAACTTATACTTAAGAACAACACAAAAATGTGCTCTGTATACCAATGTGGACTGCGCAGATGAATCAAATAAAGTAAAAATAAAAAAGTAAATTCTAGAAACATAGTTGGTCGAATATATCCCAACTGAAAGATTTCAGGTGATGCCTGTTCGAGCTATAACCCTCATATTATGGATCTTAATTTGTTTCCTCAAGGAACCCTAATCCCTCAATTAGAGGATCTCACCCTCCTCTTTTGGATCTGAAACTTATTCCTCTTGGCGTATAAAATGACTAGAGGGCATAGGGATTGAGGAGGTCATAACTCAGAGAAGATAAACTTAGGCTACTAATTTGAGATTGGAAAGATTATCGTCTAAAGAGGATATTCGACTCATTTGGTAGGAACCTCTACATCAAGGCAAAGGTTGTAAGGCTCTTATTTATCTTTGATTAATACAAATGAATGATTTTCCCCATTGAATTTTCTTATCAGAATAATGAATGGTCTATAATTCTTTAGATGTTCATTAAAGCAATTTCAATTCCTAATCTCCTTAATCATTAGGTTAATTTTGTTTGAATTATTATTTTTCATATGATTTTGATCCTTCTTATGTTTATGGTTGCAGGTTTTATCAAGAATTGAGAGGTTGCATCGAGACACAACAAGGGATGTTCATCAAGCCTTTCGCAAACAGGTAAGAGGATCATTCACGATGTTTTATATCTATAATTCAAATGAGATAAACTTAGGGAAAGAGTCATTTCAATTGTCTATTTGTTTCTGGTTTCCGTCTAGGATCTAGGGAGATCACTCTTGTCAGCAAGAGGGATTTTTCTACCATAACAAATTGGCGACCATACTATTCTCTTCCTTTTCCTTAGTTTTGTTCTTTGATCCTTCTTGGTTAGCTTGACCTGAGTCTTCATAAAATAATGACTTTTCATATTTGTATGGTTGATCATCTAATTTTTTATTTTTTTCTTGGGCTTATGATCATTGCGTTGTTTTTTTTTACCAACAGAGTGTATTTCTATGATGTTGTTCCCTTAGCAACAAAGCGCATGTGCAGTGTGTTACACTGTTAACCCGCGTATTCCTTTGAAATTTTTGAAAAATTAGCTTTTCTCTCAACCACGATCTGAATTTTGATTTCTGAAAGTGTCATTATGTTTGTTTAGACTGTTTAACATCTCTTATGAACTTGTTTGAGTGCTTTGTTAAGATTTTTTGAGAATTAGTCCCTTTTGCAAAAACAGATTAGGGTTTTGTCTGGTTGGTTTTCTCATTGATAAAAAAGAGATAGATTATCCTTAAGGTTACTGTCTCCTTGTCTTTTTTTGTCAAACATACCAATCTACTTCTTAATCTTGCTTATTTGTGATCAAATTCTTATTTAATTACAAATTAGGGTTTCTCGATATTTAATGTTTTTGTGAAGAATTGCTGTCATTTTTGAATGATAAAAAGAATTGTTTCTTTTAAAGCTTGGAATTTTTCACAATTACACTCTTGATATTATTAGATCAAAGCATTCATAGGGAAAATTCATTTTTCTCCAAATCTTGGTTGATTTATGTGTGTTTAAAAGTTTTGAGTGATAAATGATAAAGGGTATTTTTGGGTTTGTTTGATCTTAGGCAAATTTGGATCTTAGTTTATTTCTACATGTTCATTGCATTGGAAATGAAATTGGTTGTCTTATAAAGGATTGGTGAAGTTTTGAGTTTTGTATTTCATTTTGAAAAATCAAAGAAACTCTTTCCTTCTCTTAATTAGAATTTCATTGAATTAAAAGATTGCAAATTGCATGTTCAATTGCATTAGGATTTTGAGTTGTCATAATATCATAAGTTTCACTTTCATCACCTACTGAATAAATAACAGCTTAATAACACAACGTTAATTAAAATTAATCTAGAATTTTATATTTTTAGGGATCTTACCACCCACAGTAACTTAAGTGTAGGGCTTTGGAATAGGAAATTGAGTCAACTTTCCAAATCTATAGATAAACAATAGAATCTTGTAGTATGGAGAGAAAATCCAATTATATCAGTTTTGTTTTGGGAAGCTCTTCTTATACATGAGCTAAGCACAAGATTATGTCAGATCTAGTGACGTGATCGTACCCACTTCATTGGATATGATAAGTGATTTTCACGTATTACAACGGTACCGAAAGGTACTTGGGGTCACTTGAAAGTAAACCTCCAATTGATAATGTGGAGGAGCTTTCAAGGGGATTCAACTTGTCACTCTGCCCTTGCATGTACGTCTGATCTACGATTGTCCCCCCAGGTAAAATTGTTGTATTTGGTTAAATCAGTGACCATAATCCTAGGGCTCTACCTAAGGTGCCAGCAGAGGGAAGGTCCTGTTGTACCTAGAACAGATGTTGATTAGACTCATTTGGACTTTTTGGAGGGTAATATTTGCTCGAGATAGTATAAGCGAAGTTACTTGCCCTAGACCATTTCATTAAGAAGGCTATCAAGGTAATTGGTTCCAAACACACATATCTATAAAGCTTTTCACCTTGTTCTTTGCGACATTGGATTTCATCACCAACTAGTAATTTTTTATCTCTATGAGAAGTCAGTTTGTATGGTTTGAACTCCTAGATTTTTAGTGTGTGCTGCTTTGTTTGTTGTTTTTACTTTTTAAAGACTTTAGGTGTAATTTAAATATTTTGTAAATCATTAATTAAATATTTCAATGTGGTTGAATTATCGAGACAATCACGTAGAATGCTAGGGCAACCCCTTGAGTATACACCGAGTCAGTTAGAAAAGATCAAAGCTGAAAAATCAAAATCATCAGGATCTGGGACTACAACAGAACCTGAAGCTTCTACTATTATAGAATTTGATGTAACAGGAATTGAAGTAAATCAACCAAAAAGACTACTATTATAGGATCTGAAGTGACAAAATATGAACTTGATCAGTCTCAAAAATTAGAAACACACTAAGAAGGAACTGATTTAATAATTAATGAATTTATTCAAGTAGAGTCAGATACTGGAGAGGTTTTAGATTCACAATTAATTGAACCAGATATCGAAGAACTTGAGTCTGACATTTCTAATCTTGAATCACCTTCATCTGCTATAGCCCCTACTCTGAGTCCTCCATTTTCACCACGTGTAAAAGTGCTTATCATTGATAGTCTTCCTCCTGGTCTTATTAGCATCGAAGAACTTGCCTCAGGCGAAGAGGAAAATCGCCTCATAAACTAGTTTTTACCAGCGATCAAACAGACATTTTGGAACTTATCTTTAGATCTCTTCACCTTGACCCTTGGTTTCACACCCTTGAACTTTTTAGGTCAAGGTATTCCACGATATACTACTCCTTACTCTACCATACCAGGCTTTGATTGGTCTAGAATGGCTTCTAGAAGTATGTATGTTATGGATTTACTTCAGAACATAATTAATTACTGATATTTACATAAAATAACAATAACCAGAATAACCAGCAATAATCATAAACACACATGTTTATCTGGGGAAAGACCCAACCCAATGAGATCTCATTAGCATTGGCCACAACCCTGGCCAATCCGACCAAGTGAGCCTTCACCGCTCATCTCTAGGCCTACATTACAATGAAGTATTCCCAGCCTTTTATAGGCTCCATTACATGCAATACCATAGACCATAATACCATGGGTACATTATACCATGTGCCCAAAACCATTACTATTTAACCAATTCAACCTTGACTCAAACCCCGAGTCAAATTTACCTAACAATGTCATCAAGTACATATATATTTTTTTATTCTCTAGAGTCAACTTTATATGGTGGCCCATCACTACCTCCTAGATATCAATCTCTTTCTGGGACATATTTAGGAGCTTCTCCCTCAAGTCAACCTTTAACAGTGTCAACTAGGTTAACTGATCCTACACTTTAGGGTTTGATATATGCTCAGTATATAAGCATGATTTTTTGCAATGTAGGTAATCCTCAAACAAACCCAATAGGCAGTTATTACCCGCCTGAGGGGAAACCATCATATCCTCCTCCAAGATGACAACCTTTAGTTGGAACTTATCCTACAGGTGGAGGAAAACCTCCTACCAGAAATTATCCAGTTTATGGTAAGGTCCCTCATACAAATTTAGGTCAACCTGTTGTATCTCAACCCATTGTTGTTACTTCATTCCCTGAGATGAACATTATCTGGGATTCATCATATAACCAAAATTCATTGCTAGTTGCTCCTCAAGTGCCCAACTATCAACTTGTTCAGCCTGTTGGACAGCCTATCCATCCAATGACTATTCAAGGCATTCCTATTCAATTCCAACAACATTTTCAGGCTTATCCATCGACACATATTCAACAACCATTGCAACAACCTTTCTTGAGTACTCCACGAAAACTGATTCAGTCTATTGTGCCAATATATGTTCAAACTCTAGTTACGAGCTCACCACGAACTCCCATCCCAGGAGTATCACAAGTAATTATTCCAATTACTTCTCAAGTAACGGTACAACCAACTACTCATACTATTCCTCAAGTATTTGCTTATCAAAATGCTTCTACGATTCAGTCTATACCCCAAATACCTATGGTGCAGTCTAGTATATTATATGTGCAAACATCGTTTCAAGGGCAGGTTCTGTAAGGTCAACCTTAGAGTCAGTATTTTCAAGGCCAACCTTTTCAAAATAAATTCTTTCAAGGTCAACCATACCAGAATCAACCCTTTCAAGGATAGTTTATCCATGGTCAAATGGGTTAGGGTCCTCCTTTCCAAAATCAACCGTACCCTGGTCATACTTTTCAAGTACCTATTCAACCACAATATGGTATGGCTCAGCCTGGATATCGAAGATGTATGCAAATTCCAACTACTCGGACTATTCCAGGGTATCCTGGGTATCCTAATCCTGGTACAAGACTTGTTCCTCGGGGTTATCAATACGCACAACATGATCATAACCATTAGTTACCATCTATTGCAACTTTGGATTTATCGGACCTATCTCGGTTAACAAATGATCCTATTTAATATTTACCGTATTGGCCAGTAATCCCTATGAAGTTTCCCAGTGATATTCCTAAATTTGAAGGTAAATCGGGAGAAGACCCATCAAATCATGTTATGAATTATCATCTTTGGTGCGCATCGAACTCATTAATTGATGATTCTATTAGATTACGACTTTTTCAACGAACCTTAACTAGTTCGACATCCAAATGGTATGTAGAATTTTCATGATCTTCCTTCGATACATTCAACGCCCTTGCTACTACTTTTTAAACACATTTTCAGTTACCCATTCGATCCGATAATGAAACTAAAATTTTAACCTCTTTAAAACAGTCAACGTCAAGCCATATCTCAGATCACATTCATGAATGGAGACGAAGACATCGTTTGGTTAAATTTTATATCCCATGCAAGATTTTGGTCGAATGGTTCATAAAATCTCTTTTGTCAGTAATTACTAAAGATGTTTCCAAAGGAGGCATTGTAACTAAGGAGCAAGTTATTTCTCATGCCTAAGACCTGGATCTTGTTTATACTCAGTCTGGCACTTTGTATGAAAATATCCCAGATTTTCCTCGTCCTAGTCAAACCAACCCAGCCCTTACAGGATCACATGCCACTGATGGTATGATTGGTTCTGTGAACCAAGAATCTAAGAATAAAAAGAACTCTACAAAAACTCAGATTTTGGCTTTATCTGATTCACCCGAAGAAGATCCTTCTCTTGAAATTACTTCTGAAATAAATGTCGTAGAATCATCTACTGGAAAAAATAAGCAATCTGGAGGTAAGAAAAAGGGAAAAGGAAAAGATAAACAAGACACTTCTCCTATGGAGAAATCAAACAAGAAATAACCATCTAATGAAAATAAGAAACCTCGTTATCCTTGTCTAATTTTGGATGAATATCATTACACTAAGGAGTGCCCTCATCACGTCGAAGTTTCTAAATTCATTAAAGGTTCACCCACCCCAGTTGTTTTGAAGGACACATTCCCTCCTCAAGACAGTAAATTGGTTTCTCATAACCAATCTTCCTCCTCCACATCGGCATATATCATGATGATGTCTTCATAAGTTATGGTAGCAATGAGATCTAAAGACTATGGATCAAAACGTCCTATTGAAGATGGAGATGATTCTAGTTCACCTGGTCAAACTTCCACATCCACTCCTCCTACTTCTGAACCATTACACATTGAAAAAACTAACCCTGATATGGTAATTTGACCGCCTCCTAAGGGTGTTCTTCAAAAGTCATTCTTTAACCCTCATGCTAGGGCTGCTCAGAATTACAACATTGTTGAAGATTTGGATATGTCACCTTCGGCAATGTCAGCTCTTGAAGTGCTGCAGACTTCTCCAACACAAAGGAAATTAATTTTATCAGCTATTGGAGCAATATATCCTCAGGACTCTAATTTAACTATTTTTTATCTAGAAAATCATGTACTGTGACTCCCACATCAACTAGCCTTTCATAAACCAATCCATCTCAAAACTAGACGAGTTTTCTGAACAGTAATTGACAAAGGAGCATCTACATGTATTATGTCCATTGCTTGTTGGAAAGCTTTAGGCTCTCCCACAAAAAATCAGTCTCCCACGACTTTGAAAGCCTTTGATGGAAGAGGTTTTTTTCCTTGTTGACGGTGCTATACACCCCAACATGTCAAGGTATCTCCCCAATAAGAAGTCCCAACTAGACCTCAGACCGTTTGGAGTAGGAGTCCCAGCAGTGGATAGTAAAGCTATGCCTTGACTGGGATAGCGCGCAAAGGTAAGTATGATATATTTTTCAGAAGCAAGTGTGTGACCTTGCAACAAGTCAGGAGAGATGCATGGGGAGGTTCTAACACACGGAGGGGAAAAGAAGTGTATCCCTTAGAAGCTTGTAATAGTACGCAGCCTGAAAGGAACACATGAGCTGAATCACATCACAAAATGGAAAGCATAATAATCTACAATCCAAAGTGATGAGTTAAACCAACAACATGATTCAATGAGATTCATACAATCACATAAGGAATAGTTGATACATCAATGCGTAAGTAAAACTATAAACATTGCTAAAGTAAATAGAATATTCGAACTACAATAACAAGATGTGTATGAAACATGTTGGCTTTGTTATATTATATAAGGTGAAATTTCCATCCATACATACAACCATGACAGCCACTAGCCCCAATAGTGGAACGTTATAGTCAACATCGCCTACTCCTCCAAAGAGATGTGCTCACTCTGCACTACGGAGAAGCCAAGACTCTTCTCAATACTCTTCAAGCCCTCTCTAGGCAATGCCTAGCAAAATCTTGGCTCCCAAAAGAATGTTTTATGAGTTATGAGGTTATATTTATAACAAAGGGTGGGGTGACCTTTGACATTCCCCTTTGTGACTCTTGAACTACCCTCATGACTCTTTACATTACATATGACTGCCTGTATTCCACTAATGACACTTGGAATTTCACTTTACATCATGTTTACAAAAATGATACATTTTCCACATATACCCATGTGGGACAAAATTGGCTTGAGTCAACCAGACAAGACAACACTAAGACTCGGATGACTATGGAAAGACCAGTTCATCAACCTTCTCTCTATGATCCTCGGTGACAAACTGATGCCATTCTTGATAGTGTGGAATGGTGTCCGTGTACTCTTTTATGAAGTCCTTCTGGAACCAAACTCTTGCCTCCATTGCTTCCGGGTATACTAATTTGGAACCTTGGTCCAACTCATCATGTAACATTTGCAGCTTAGCCTTGAGCAAGATCGGACTGGTGATGTACATCCACATGTTATCTTTGCTAACTTGCAAATCTTCTTTGGTGGCCGTGAGCATCAACTGATCAAAGTACACAATCGAGCTCCAGTCTAAATTGGTTCTTCTCTTTGACCTCGGTGAGCGTACCAATCGACGGGGTGCCATACTTTCTCAACATGACATCCAAACTCCTGTACAACTATGCATATGAAGCCTCAATACTAGTGATGAGTGGTGGGAGTTCCTCATAGTTCTGTATCTGACTCTAGATGCATGCTTTGTCCAACTCCACCTATGGCTTCATCATCTTGTGCAAGTGAAGCGGGGCTCCCTTGTACCTTATTGTCCATGTATCTACATGATCAACTGCAACATGTATGTATGGGAGTGTTCACATTATCCTAGTGTAGCATTGTTGATGACCATGTAAGTGGAAAGTTACCTTGTGCACAGTGATGAACCTATCATACAGTCTCTGTGTGACTGTCTCAAGAGCCGATACTTCAGACAGTATGCCCATCTTCATTTCTTCTCTAGTAGATATTGTTGATTGTTCCTGTCTCTACTTGGCTGCTTGAAACTCCTTAGCCATGTGCTCATTTTATGCTATCAAGAACCTAACACTCGGTCTCATGGCTTTGGAATAAGCCTTTGTAGCATCGGCCAAGGTGGCTGGATGTCTCTGTACATCTGACAAAATCACTCGTTCTTCCTAGTGCGTAGGTGATGCATGCTCATTTGGGGTGCGCACTATACATGCTTGTACAACCCTGTGTTGCGACTCACCAAAGACTATGTTGTACACCTCTATTCCCAAAATGTCCTCAAGGAGAATGGTATCCACTTGTTGGTGAAGCCTGTAGAGTTACCTCAGTTTCTATTGGCATGAGGTCAGTATCTTGATCCTGTTCTAGCTGCTCCACCTCTATATCCATATGTTCTACTATTTGTTCATCATGTAGAGCAAGTTCCTATTCCTGCGACTGCTCACCCTGTTCCTCATCTAGTTCTGGTTTAGAGTCTTCAGCCTATATTCATGTGGCTTGCACTGTCTGAGCACCTTGCACTTCTTCTTGTTCCTTTTCTTGGTCTTGTTGATTCTCATGTTGAGCTTCCTTCTCTCTTTTGCACAACTCTTGTTCTTCCTTGAGCTTCTGCTCGACTTCCTGCAACATCCTCTCAGTATATTCCAGCCTTTTCTTCTCTCCCTTTCTTTGTGATATCCTCCTATTGTGATATCGCCTCTTCCCATCTATATCCAAAGCTACCTTTTCCACAAGTGGGTCTTCCTTAAACTTATAGCTTTGCTCCATCTCTATGCCTTCATCAATCTTCCTCTTTCCTTTTTCTTGCACAAGTTTGCTACTTGCTTATGCTATTTTTGTTTCTCCTTGTGGTGCCACTACTTTGAGTGTTGCTAGCCACTCCACTACAATGTTGACCATTTCATTTAACCTAGAGGACTTGTAACAATATCTCCATGGGTCTCCCTCTTGCTAATGACATGCCTCGTGGATCCAAGGATAGTATACTCTCACACAGTGTTCCCTACATAAACCATGTGGGTCATATGGGATGAAACTCCTGGTGCCAAACTTAAACTTCTTGAAGTTTTCCACCTTGGCATCCGCTTCTTTCAAACTTTCGATCACGTACAACTCAATTCACACAGGAATCATGGGCCAACGTGCCTTATTCTTCCTATGCAGTCCAATTGACAACCATGTCAAGATGTGGTATTCAACCTCCTGCATGACCAACTTGTCAGTGGTGAATCTCAGCAACACATGCGGAGCTTTCTCCGTGGTGGACATCTTGATGAAGGTTCCCTCAGGTGAGGCTTGTTATCCCCTACAATGTCCCACACTGAGGAGGAGATCGAAAGAGGTAACTTCAAACCACTTGCAGTTCAGCAGGATTCACAGTCAATGACTGGAAGAGAAATGGATTTTAGGCTAGATATAATAGTTTTAGTTGAGTTTTTTAAAATTTAGGGTTTTTAGAATGCTAGACCGGGGATGAGAAAGAATAATTAGGTTAAGGTCTCAAAGGTTTGAAGTAGCAAGCATAAAGAGAAGCAAGATAACAATGTCTTGTGATGGATTTAAGATTTTGGTAAATGTATTGTAGGTTCTGAAAGCTTAGGAATTCATAATGAGCATGTATTACCATGAATTCATTAATCTAGAAGAAGAAATACATAGACATGATTTTCCACATAAACAAAGCTTTGAATATAAAGAATTTTGCCTATATAACTGTAAGGAAAATCATTGAGGAGATAAAAACATGTTAAGAGAGATGAATTCATTCATAAGAAACTGAAATTGAAAGAAAACAACACCACAAACTCACTTCACATGTATTCCTGAAAAATAGTTGCAACTGCTCCTTGATTAACTGTGTGAAAGCATAAGATACAAGTCCTATCCTCTGAATTCAAACCATTCTCTCCGAATCAGAAATGATACATATAGACTCAAATAAACATCTTCCCCACCTTCACGGGTCGAATCCCTAAGTGGTGGAACAGTTTCCAAGAATCTCTCAACCAACAAGTGAGAGTGAGAAGGTCAAAAACAAACTCTTCTCTTAGACTTTGATTTGAGTTTTGCTTCAGTTATGAGGCCTAATTAACCATAAAAGAAACCTATCATGCCTATTTATTCATGATTACATCATCTAGACTTCGAACTACTGAAGTTACATCATGAAGTTAACGTTGGCCAAGTCAAGCTAAAAACCTAAGAAATTACACAATGGAATTTTTAAATAAAAACTCAGAAAATTGCATAAGCGCAGTGTCAACTTTGAGGCCACTTTTAGGTGCCTTTCTAAAGTCAAATCTGAAATATGAGAGAGTGGTCAACTGGCCTTGCATGTCTATTTTCCATAACATCTTTAATTTTTGAAAATGATCCATGGGAAGACCTTCAAAAACTGATTCTCCAAAGGTGTCTCCAAAAGCGCAGCCCCTGTCAAAAAGAGGGGTAGAATGTTGATTTTTGACCCCTTTTTCTCATTTTTCTCAAAATTTGAGCCCTGACTGAGAAATATGATGAAATGGGTTTTTATAGGAGGCCACCATATTTCCAAAAATGTAAGCCACTTGTCATTTGGAGCCCTGAGGAACTGTGACTAGTGCAATTTCTGAGTTTTGCACCAAAATTCACCAAAAACCAAAAATACTTAGAAAACTCCCAAAATTGGTTTAGAAGTGCCAAATGAGGTATATTATGCTCTCATGGATGCTTCAATAGTTGGTTGTCCCTATTAGCCTTGTCAAGAAGCTGCTCTAGATGGAAATTGACCTTACCTAGCTAATACTCTCTGTCTTCACTAATTTCCAAAGCAATTTTGTCTTCAATGTCCAAGTCTTCATCAATAGGTTTTGTTCTTTTTTTTTCTTCAATGCTCTTTTAAGACCCTTTGTCCTTGGCTTCTTCTTTCCAACCTGCTTTTCCTGTTCATCATGCTCTAACACTGCTTTACCTTTGTCTCTTTGCTGCAACATCTTGGATTGCTCTTTCTCCATGATTAGCTTTTTGGCCTTGAGTTCATTGTTTTCTTGCTCAAGGAAGGAAATGATGAATCTAGCCCTTGCCAAATTATCCATGAGCTCTATGATTTGGGAATCCTTCTCCTTGATAACTTGTTGCAAGTTTTAATGCTCATCTTCTACCTCCAAGTCAACTAGTTCAAAATCATGCTCAATTAGCTCCTCATCCTGTAAATGTGATCCCTGTTGTGCTGATGTAGAAGGCTTGGCCCTTTTCTCAACTTGAGAAGTAAACACAAGTCTTTTTCCTCTTTGATATATTTTATTCACCTCAGGTCTAGGTGCCTTGGGAACCTCCTCTAATTTTCTTGATGACCCTACCTCCATATGTTGTGCTGATGTGTCTTGATGATGGCTTGATGAAGTAGTTTCATGCCACTGCAAAGTTGTTTCAATGAAGGTATCCCATGCCATGTTCTTTTTTGCCAACTGATGGAGGACTACAACCTTTATCAAACTTTAATGAAAAATGCTAGGGTAATTCTCTTTACTTTTCATTTGCACCTTTTCATACATTTTTATAAGACTTCTACACAAGTAGTTACACATGTTGAGAGGTTTCATAGCTGTGAAATGCATTAGCAACCTAATGTGGTATCCATACAATCTGGAAAATCTCCCCTCGCAGGTGAAAAACTTCATTACAACCTTCACCAGTGGTGTATACTTTCCCAACAGGTATCTAAATGGAATGATGTGAATGAGCCTCTCTGTAGGGTGATTTTAAGAAAGGTTTGTATTGCTCAAGGTATAGGCTCATTCCTTTGAACCAATGCTCCCCATGATTAGGTATCCCTTTGGCAAGAGAGATGGCAGATATTGAGAATGTGAATTCAATCCCTGCTATAGTGGCTTTTTCTCTTTTCAAATTTGTGACAATCCAATCAGTGAGCTTCTCATGAAAACCAACTTCACCCACTCTTTGACAAAACCCTAAGCAGCTAACATCTTCAAAGCATTGTTTAATGAATGGTGAAGAGTTTATTTCATTGCAGTTTGTAGGCTCATACCTCATAATCCTCCCTCCTTTATGTTGTTTTCTCTTTTCTGATGGTGAAGAGTCTCCCTCCATTATGAAAACCCTAGATAACAGGAAAATGGAAAAAACAGTGAGGAATGAGTGAAATGGTGAAATGAGAGAGTTAGGGAAGGGAAATGATGATAAGGAAATTTTGATAGATGGGTACAAGTTTTAGAAATCTTAGGAAGTTGTAATGGAGGGAGATGAATGAGGGAAAATAAGCAAGAAAATTTAAAAAACAGTCCCAGCTAGGGAAATTGCTCAAATTGATAGGTAAAAGCTAGGGTTTGTGAAAAGGTGAAGTAAACTGAAGGGAAATGATTTGTTTGGTGGATGGAATGGTGATTTGTATGCAAACAGAGGTATGGGATAGCAATTTCTATGGTTTGAAAATTCTAGCTGACTAAACTCACCGTTTGCAAGCTTTAAAACATGAGATTCATGCAAACCCTAGATGATTTAAACTTACCATCATTCATTTACTTTGCCAAAGGAAAAGAGGGAGTGAGATGAGTATACTTGTTGAATGGCTTAGAGGAATAAAAAATTGGAATGCAAGCTTGAATTTTGAATTTGGGCGATTTTTGGCAAGTTTTGGGATACTCTACCCTGTGCACAGCACAGTTCACAGAAGCATGTCGCCTCTCCCACAAACGCAGTGCAGTTCACAGAAGCACAGTGCCTAGGATTTTTTGCGAATTTGAGCTTTAAAAACCCATGTTTTTTCACTTAAGGAGGAAAGAGCTCGATAAACAAAGGAGGTAAGGATGAAAATTAAATATGTTTGGGACTTTTGGGCTTTTATAGGCATAGTATGATCCTCTTTTGAGTGAAAATGGGCCCCACATACCTTTTTCAAAACATGACTTTCACTCTTTTTGAACTTGACCACCTTGGAGATTTGTAATTTGAACTTCTTTTTACCTTTTTGAACAGTGAACCTTATTTCTTTTGGAACCTTGAAACTGTAGCCATGAAGTACTTATGAAATCACATAAAAATTTATTGAAAAGAGTTGCTTATCACAACTCATCCTATGCCAAATTTTATGCATGAAATGAAAATGGACCTTGAAACCCTAATGACCTAATGAAGACATTAGACTGAGTGAAGTCCTGATGGTGATCACTGACATGATGGTGACATTCTCTTTATGATGATACACTCATCTGAGTGATGTAAGCGACCGGCATGTGAGATTTTTGAGAGAATAGAGATAATCCTAGACAAACTAACCAGTGACCAAATTTTATTCTGAAAACCTAGTGACATCATAAAATTTGACCTTCATACCCCTAACAAACTTGGTAAAAGCATATTTGATCATTGGTGACAAGCAGAAATGACTGACACTAACAAGGTGTACCAATCTGCAATGTTCAACAACGCCTCCATTGTTTCTTGGGACATGCAGGGTGGATTTTGTTCAAAGATCATCATGTACAAAGGAGCAATGAAATGGTCACATATTCTGGCCATGACTCCTCGGTAGCTACAATCTAAGAGAAAATTGCAATATATGTTCACATCAATTTCTGAAGGTGTCCATGCATTACCCATGCCATTAAACTGTTGACGGGCACATATTGCATCAAGCAAGTATGCAGACATGAAGAAATTTTCTTGTTGATCCTTGGGTGGACTCTAAGCATTGGACAGATGCACTTTCAACTAGAAAGCCAATGTGTCAAACTAGTTGAATGGTTTTCCTTCACTTGCCAGTTGATCCAACATAACAACCCAACTCTACAGGAAGTTTTATGTGCTCCCTTGGCCATGCAAGCGGCATGCAAAGATGACCAAGAATTGATATGCCTTCTGTTGTGGTCACCAACAACCCCCCTCCTTATTTAGTATTAGCAATAACTCTAGGTAAGTGGGGACCCTTAGAAAAAATTCAAAAAATCAATTAAGGCTCATGTATTTTTACTCCTTAAGAAACATCGCATCGTGCAAAGGAGGATAGGACATTTCCTTATGAGTAAAAATGATAAACTGTGAGATTGCGACGCAAACTCCATCGCATCGCATGCATTAAGAAAACGCTCACATTGAAAAACCTTAAAAAATCGCCGATATGTGATATTGCAATATCGCATATCGCAAAGTTGCATGAAAAACACATAACGATTTAACGATTTCAGCGATCTGAGATTTTGCGATGTTGCGATACTGCGATCCGCGATCTTGCGATCGCGCGATCAAGCAACCTTGTGATAACACAGCACAATGAGATTGTGATAATGCGATGCTGCGAAATTCGATGTTGCTATGCGAATCGCGGGAACAGTGCATCGCAAATTTTCCTGGCTCAATGTTCAAGAAAAGTTTTCCATAAACCAAGAACTGGGTACGCGCTTTAATGATAATTAATGAATTATACGCCAGTTGTTAATGAAAGACAGTTTTTTGTTTTTCAAAGAGCCAGGTTACGTCAGGTGGCATGTTTTTGTACATCCGTAGAGCTTAAATCTTTCCTGTCGATTTGTATTTTCATTACTCTTTCCTCACTTGTGAACTGCAGGAACGAAAAACAGAAGTAACACAAAGCAATTTGCAGGAAGCTATGAAGGAAAAGGGTAACGCTCCAATGTTCAAAGACAGAGAAAAGATGCCCGCATGCAACAGAGCCACAGATTCACAGAACGTTGTTGAGCCATCCATTACAGATCTTTCATTTACAGCCATGATTGAATGAGTAATTGAACGATGTTGATATCAACAGGCAGTTTAACGCTCAAGGTCAAGGGCTCATGAAAGCATTATTTTCACAAATTTTGAAGCTTATACCTAAAGAAAAAAAGGCGCTAAAGGCAAAAAACGCATCAGAGAAGCCCGGATCAAGGAACGAAGGCAGTTTCCGATGCGCGATTAGCATCGCTAAGAAAATTGTTCGAGAAGCAAAGCCTCTAACTGCTCAGTCACTTGTAAGCCCAAAAATTGCAAGAAAGCAATGGTAAATAACAAACTGGAAACAGAAAGCTAAAGAAAAAGGTAGAAGCAATTCAAGGGTTAACCAAGTTCAACTTGGATTGTTACTGGGCATACGCAGTAAATCCACATAGTCGAGGATGACTCTCGAGTATATCATTGATGTTACTGAAAAGATGGTCCAGCTCTTACCATTTCTGTTTTCTTAGCTCAACCAAAAGCGGAAGACAGTCAGCCGACTCTACCTAGGCAAATATTGAATGCTTGCAACATTAAGGAGCAAATGTAGAAATAGTTAGATATTAGATTTAATTTTTAGAATTAGTTTTGCTTAGAAAAAGGGCGGTCATTTAAACCGTATCCTGAATCTGTGTAATTAAGTTATTTAGTTAGTAGTATTTAAACCCTTCTCATGCATTTAGAGAAGGGTCGAGAAATTTATCAAAAACTTGTCCTCAGAACATGCACTTTTGCACCCTCAGAGGAGGTTTTGGTGAATGAATGGATCAAGATTTGTTGATGTTTGCATTTGATATTTGCTACTGATGTTGCACTTCTGTACTCTTAGTGGATGTTAGAGCAAGGAGAGATAAATCATTGTCGCTTGAAGCTTATGAGTAGGACTAGTCATAAATGGTACTTTTATCTCTTGACCATTTCTGCTTATATGTTAAAGTGATATACAGTTTTTAGTTGTTTATGTATTATTGCATGAATGCTTGAGTTATCATTTGGCACTTTTGTACGGTGACAGCTATTTGTTTATGCCTAATGTATGAATAGCTCATTATGCGATATGTTTTTCACAACTGTTTCGTCTAAATTTTTATGCGAAGTGGTTCATCTTTATTGATTTCCTTTCTTATAATCGTTGAATGATCTTTATTACCAGTTGTTATTTGAAATCTCTTTAGATCGCATAATAAAATAATTACATCCCGGGTTAGTATAGATTTAGATGTGCTGTTTATTAGATTACAATAGCATAGAATTAGATTAAAGTTTGAATTAGAATATCTTAAATAGGAACTGTTAGATCAGCAACATCAAATTCTACACAGACACACTCATAGATTGGGAAACTGGTCCCATTATCCCCAGTCGGACCCACTATACCAAACAGATAAGGAGCTGCCAACCAAGGTCCGGACCGGGCGGGTATCCCCCTTGTTGTCAACCCGATTTTCGGGGCTTCAACATATTTGGCGCTAGAAGGAGGGCCTGAACTATGAATGGCAAGTAAATCTAAATCTGAATACCATTCTGAGAGTAAATCGCCCTCATCATCTCCCCCGACTTCTCCATTACACTTAAATCTAGAGTCAGAAGTCGCTCGAGTATCAACCGCTGCTACACACCTTGATATTTCAGAACAATCTACCGTTGAACTTCCTGAAGTCAAATCTCTGATTCACAAACTTCAGCAATTTTCCATTTCTCCTCAAAGGTCTGATAAATCTCAAGGCAGAGTGACTTCACATTACAATCCTGCTCATCCCCTGACCAAGCTAAAGAGTGAAAAGTTTGGTGTTCAGCCAACCAAATTACCTCTTCCCACCAGGAAAAGAGCGAGGAAATCACCTAAAGAGTCCGACAGCAAGACTCTTTCGTCAACATCGTCCATCTCAACTTCTTCACCGCGAAGTCAACCATCCACTCCACCACTCCAGATCATCGTCCATCTATCCACTGGAACCCCCACAACCCCTCTTCAATCATCTACAATCGTAGTATCCTCATCCTCCCAGCCGCAGGGATCATCTTCTACACTTTCCTCTGTTAGCAGTTCAACAATGGCCCAGTCTCCATGGAATAACCCTGGGGCAGTCTTAATGCCTGCACCTTTGAGTCAAATACCGGCCCATCCTGAGAAATGGCTGCCTAAATTTAATCCCAAGGCAAGCATGCTAGCAGAAGAGCACATAAACAACTTCATGCTATCCATTAATCTCAATGGGGTTACTAATGAAGATGCTATTTTTCGGCTTTTTCCTTATACACTGCAAGGAACAGCCGGGTCATGGTATTTTTCATTACCTTCTGGATCCATCACAAGTTGGGACATCTTCCAAGAGCAATTCCTAACCAATTTTGGTGATGACAGGTCTACGGCAACGTTTATCAATGACCTATCCAATCTTAGAGCCGAAACTAGAGAGCCTATCAAGGATTTCAATTTACGTTTCAACAAAATTTTCAACAAAATTCCTACTGCTTCCCAGCCTAGCGAAGAAGTACGATGTGAATGGTATATCACCGCTCTACCATTGAACATAGCAATCTTCGTGGACAGGGCCAATAAAACAACCTTAGCCGATAACATGAAAGAAGCAATAGTAGTAGAGAAACGAATAATAGCCCTGGAAAAGAAATCCGCTATAGAGGAACGTAAATCCAAAAAATTCGCCTTCAAGGAAGACTCCAAGAAGAAACAAGCAAAAGATCCATTCGATTTGGAAGGATTGCAGAAATTTTTAAAGACCATGTCCAATGAAATGGTCGACATAAAAAAGCAAGTAGTAGAAACTACTTCAAAAAATCCCTACAGAGCTTTTAAAAGAGGTCCTTCAACGGATTCAAAGCCACCCAATGCCATTTCAAATGCTGAATCCGAGGAAGAGGAAGAGGAAATTGCCACTGAAGGGCAGACTAATGACGAAGAAGTTGTGGAATTACAAGGAATGTGGGATTTCATCCTCCCACAAGAGGAAGATCAAGAAGTATTCCCAGTTAGCACACGAAGCAAAAATCAACTTGATCCTCCCCAAACTACCCCTAAGCCGAAGAGCGCAAGCTCTGCAATAAAGGATAAAGTTGCATCAAAGAAAACGACGGCTAAAGCGACTCAAACCAGCCCAGTCCAAACAAATGAAACAACTCCATCCAAAACACTGATAGTGTCGGATGAAATGGAGTACAATATTATAGAAGATATGAAAAAGACTAGGGCTAACATCACCCTTTACGAACTGAGCAAGTTGAAGCATCAACAGAAGATAATTATGAAAGAATTATATGCCGTGTCAGTTGCACCTTTGCCTGCCGCTGTACTTTCTCAAGCTTCCCATAACATGGGAAGACCTCCAACTAACGCAATCAATAAGATTGATCCAAATGACATCGCTCTAATTGGAGGAAGATCAAGATCTCACACTCCCCCGTTTCTCCTTACTTATGAAATCTTCAATAAAAATGTGCACAATTGTTTGGTGGATTCTGGTGCTTCATCGAATATTTTACCCAAATCCATATGTGCCAAGTTAAATGTTCAACCACAGAAATCCGCTGTGCGCATAGTTCAGCTAGATCGATCTCAAGTCGAAGTGATTGGCGAACTAAATCAAGTAACCATAAGGTTGTCATCCAACCCGAAGGTTTGTCAGGTTATTGACATTCTAGTTGCTGATATCCCAGAATTCTATGGCTTAATTCTTAGAAGGGATTGGTCAGAAAAACTTCATGGATACTTCGGAACCGACTGGTCGCACATGTGGCTGCCCTACAACGGTAAACCCAATCAAATAAAATTTGAACGATAGTTACATCAGAAGTACATAGTAACGGAGTTAGAGGGAGAAAATGAACCAGTAGCGTATAACAGCAGCATTATTGGCAATTACTCGGTAGATTCTTTCCTCGGCAATTTCAATGCTCATGTGTCACCCTATTTAGAACACTCTGCTTTGTCCCAAGTCGAAAAATTTTCTTGAACTGATAGTTCAAAATGTATCAATTTTTTAGATAAACCTGTAAATAAATCTTTGTTTTGGAAATTATTTTTTGATGGTTCTAGATCTAACGAAGGAGCAGGAGCAGGATGCATTCTGATTAGTCCAGAAGGAGATAAAATCATGCTCACATGTAGACTCGAATTCGATTGCACAAACAATACAGCAGAATATGAGGCTTTGGTTCAAGGCTTGTACAAAGCGATCGGGTTAGACATCAAGTATCTTCAAGTTTTCGGAGACTCTGAGATTATGGTTAAACAGGTACGTAACACTATACATTGCTTATCAGGTCATTTAAAACATTATCAATCCTTAGTTTAAGATCTGATTGAGCATTTCATAGTGTTTAATATTTCTTCAATCCCCGGACTCCAAAACGCAAGTGCAGACCTTTTGGCTAACGTAGCTTCTAAGATTATTCCTTCCGAAGATTTTAGTCCAGATAGATTCTCAATAGAATTAATCTTTAGACCATCCATTCCTGATAACATCACAAATTGGAGAGTATTCAATGATGATCCTGATATTGTAAATTTCCTCACATCTGAAGGATCCTACTCCAATCAAATAATTGACGAAGACCAGCACGATCGACAATTGCAACAAGATAGAACTAACAATTTATACCTAAGTCGGTGGTCAAGTTAGAAGACTTGTACGATTTGAAAGATCGGTTTAAGAGGTCTACCAAGTAAAAACTCCAAAGTTCAACCCTGAACTTCGAATTAGTAAACCTAGGGACCGATGCTAAACCACAAAACATTAATCTAGGCCTCGGCCTAGCCCCTGAAGAGAAACTTGCGTATATCCGTCTTTTGAGACAATATAAAAATGTTTTTGCCTGGAATTATGATGAGCTGAAAACATACGACACTTCCATCATCCAGCATACTATTCCCATGATCGATAATGAAAAGCCTGTCCAACAAAAGCTGAGAAAGATCCACCCAAATTTAGAAAATCAGATAAAAACTGAGCTCAATAAGTTATTGAAAGCCAGAATAATCTTTCCCATCAGACATTCCAAATGGGTCTCCAATATGGTACCTGTTAGAAAGAAAAACGGAGATATTAGGATTTGCATTGACTTTCGAAACCTTAACAAAGCCTGTCAAAAAGATAATTTTCCTTTACCACCTATGGAACAGATACTGCAGGCAGTGGCGAGATCAGAATTAATGTCCTTCTTGGATGGATTTTCAGGATACAATCAAGTGTTGGTACATCCTAATGATCAATTGAAAACCACATTCAGAACTAAATGAGGCACATACGCATATCGAAAGATGCCATTTGGTTTGATTAATGCTGGTGCCACATTTCAGAGAGCCATGGACATCGCATTCAAAGGTTTAGTAAATAAATCTGTAGTAATTTATTTGGATGATATAACAGTGTACTCGAAGAAACGAAGCGACCATCTCAAAGACTTGAAACAAATCTTTCAACGGTGTTTAAGGTATGGAATTTCACTTAACCCAAAGAAATCTTTTTTCGCACTAAGTGAAGGGAAACTTCTAGGATTCATAGTGTCAAACTCCGGTATTCACATCGATTCCAATAGAATCAAAGAAATTTCTGAAATATCCCTACCTCATAACAAAAAAGCCATGCAATCTTTCCTTGGTCAGATCAACTTTGTAAAGAGATTCGTTCTAGATTTTTCACGAATCGTGTCTCCTTTGCAAACCATGATTAAAAAGAACTCAAATTTTAAATGGGGCCAAGATGACATGAAGCATTCAACCTGATCAAACAAGCTATTATTAATGCTCCATCGTTAGCAACTCCGAATTTTTCAGAGCCTTTTATTTTATACACATTTGCCTCAGATAAGTCATATGCTGCAATTTTAACTCAAGCAAATCAAGAAAAAGCGGAAGCCCCAATTGCGTTTTTCAGTTCAAATTTACAGGGTGTTGAACTAAATTATTCAGACGTGGAGAAACAGGCTTGTGCCGTTTTCAAAGCGGTCAAATACTTCAGACCTTTCTTACTCAAAACCCATACTAAGATTATAGTACCATTTCCAGCGGTAAGGAATCTTCTATTACAGAAGGATGTGGGTGAGAAAAGGGCCAATTGGGTTACTTCCCTACAGGAATATGACATTGAGATTAAACCAGCAAACATTGTAAGAGGTCAAGGCTTCTGCAAAATGCTGGCTGGAGCAGCGCAAATTTCTGAAAATCTATCTGAAGAGGTACAAGTGTGCGAGGTAAGCCTAAACGATGCAGAATCATTATACACTGATATCATTTATTATCTTAAGAATGGGTATGCTCCTTCACACCTCGATCATACTAAGAAAAGAGCTCTAAGGTTGAAATCCAAACAATATCAGCTCATAAATGATATTCTTTTTAGGAAAAATTATGATTCTATTCTTCTTAGGTGTCTTGAGAAAGCTGAAGCTGAAAATGTTTTGCAGGAACTCCACGATGGGCCGGCAAGCGGACACTATGCTGGAGATGCTACTGCACATAAAATCTTGCGCGCAGGATATTACTGGCCCACGTTGTTTAAAGACTCGCACAGTTACGTGAGGAGATGTCAAGTCTATCAAACTACTGCTGGAAAACAAAAGAAGCCATCCTTGCCACTACAACCGGTAAACATCGAGCAACCTTTCAGTCAGTGGGGCTTGGACATAATAGGTGAGATCGTTCCTCACTCTTCTAAGCAACATAGATACATCCTCACAGCAACAGATTATTTTACTAAGTGGGTAGAAGCAGTTCCGCTCAAGACAGCTAATTCTGAAAATATCATTGAGTTCATAGATCAATTTATAATCACCAGGTTTGGATTTCCATCCGCTTTAATGTTTGATAATGCATCATACTTTTCTGGAAATGCAATGACTGAATTCGCACTTAAAAGAGGATTCAAACTTAAAAATTCAGCCAATTACTACCCACAAGGTAATGGGCTAGCTGAGTCAACAAATAAAAACCTAATCAGGATTATTAAAAGAACAGTTGACCAAAATCATAAAAATTGGCATAAGGCTTTGATATATGCTTTATGGGCAGACCGAATAACGCAAAAATCTTCTATGGGCACTTCTCCCTTTAATTTAGTTTATGGGAAAGAAGTGGTTCTTCCGACTCACTTAGAAATTCCCTCTTTGTCTTTAGTTCAATACATTGATGAAGTACCCACTTCCTCCTTACAGCTAAGACAAATGGAAATAATCAAATTAGAAGAACAACGAGAACAAGCTAGGAAAACGCATGCTCATCATCAAGCACTAGTAAAATCTTCTTTTGATTCAAACATAATGACCAGAAAATATTTTCAGATGGGAGATTTAGTTTTAAAGTGGGACAAGGCTCATGAAGAAAAGGGAAAACATACAAAATTTCAAAGAATGTGGCTTGGTCCTTTTCAAATTGTAGAAGTCATAGGTCCATCAATGTTTGTGTTACAGGATTTAGCAGGTAAGAGGGATCCTTTGCCTGTTAATGGACAAATTCTCAAGAAATATTTTCCATAGAAGATTATTCTTCTATTTTTTGTAGAATAGTTGTTTTTCGTTTTCATAATAAAACCAGTTGTGAGTGGTTACATTAGGCATTTACGAAAAATACACCAAGTCTCTTTCAGATTTTGAACTTTTCGCTTGTACAAATAGCAAATCTTTTGGAAAACTGATCTTTATTATTGATAGATATAGTTAAAGACTCTAGTCTAGATATGATACTAGTTTCAACTTCAAAAAGTTTGATGAAAACAACCTTTAGTGAAGAAATTGTTTTATCTCAATACAATGAAAGGTATCAATAAAAAATAAAGATTCTTTGTAGAACAGCTGTTTCCAAAAACTCTATTATTGTCGTCCAGAGCTATCTTAAGGAAACAATTACTTCCTCCCTGCTAAGGAGATCACAACTTTCAGAGGAACAACCCAAGGATACACTTTATCTTGAAGAATAAGAGGTCTCATCACGAGCCGGCTTATCATTATCACAAATATTATAACTTGCTGACTTTGCCAATACTGTACACCACAACAGGGCAATGACTCAAGATTTTTGCAATCAAAAGACAAGGGGTCTCATCACGAGCCAGCTTGTTCAGCAAAGTTATAAATCAAGTGAATGACTGTGTCATAATTTGGCTACCAAACCAAGACATTGTTCTTTAAGAATAAAAAGAAAATCAAAGCAATAAGTGTGGATATGGATTTTTCTTTGAAAGTTGTAGGTTGCCTTAAGTAGGATACAGGATCATTGTTGGGTAACAGGTAACCCTATCGAGGCTATAAACGCCTGCTGGTAGCAGAGGCTCTACCTACGACAAATGAGCATAGTTAAAACTGGTTTACAGAGGAGACTTTGTTTTATCTTTACAAGACCAAGTAATGACTGATTTAAATACAAGGGCTAGCCTAAGGAAGAAAATAATTGAAGTGGAAAATGGTTGAAACAAAATATCATTGACAGTTAGAGCATAATGTACTTTATCTTTCCATAATAAAGTTTAATTTTCTGAAAAATTTTCTGTTTTGGAAGTTTAGAAAATTCAATAGAAAAGTAGAGATAACTAGTTCTTCCAAGTGAATCGCCAATTGTTGTGGTCACCAACAACCCCCCTCCTTATTTAGTATTAGCAATAACACTAGGTAAGTGGGGACCCTTAGAAAAAATTCAAAAAATCAATTAAGGCTCATGTATTTTTACTCCTTAAGAAACATCGCATCGCGCAAAGGAGGATAGGACATTTCCTTATGAGTAAAAATGATAAACTGTGAGATTGCGACACAAACTCCATCGCATCGCATGCATTAAGAAAACGCTCACATTGAAAAACCTTAAAAAATCACCGATATGTGATATCGCAGTATCGCATATCACAAAGTTGCATGAAAAACACATAACGATTTAACGATTTCAGCGATCTGCGATTTTGCGGTACTGCGATACTGCGATCCGCGATCTTGCAATCGCGCGATCAAGCGACCTTGTGATAACACAGCACAATGAGATTGTGATAATGCGATGTTGCGAAATGCGATGTTGCGATGCAAATCGCAGGAACAGTTCATCGCAAATTTTCCTGGCTCAATGTTCAAGAAAAGTTTTCCATAAACCAAGAACTAGATACGCGCTTTAATGATAATTAATGAATTATACACCAGTTGTTAATGAAAGACAGTTTTATGTTTTTCAAAGAGCCAGGTTACGTCAGGTGGCATGTTTTTGTACATCCGTAAAGCTTAAAGCTTTCCTGTCGATTTGTATTGTCATTACTCTTTCCTCACTTGTGAACTGCAGGAACAAAAAACAGAAGTAACACAAAGCAATGTGCAGGAAGCTATGAAGGAAAAGGATAATGCTCCAATGTTCAAAGACAGAGAAAAGACACCCACATGCAACAGAGCCACAGATTCACAAAACGCTGCTGAGCCATCCATTACAGATCTTTCATTTACAGCCATGATTGAATGAGTAATTGAATGATGCTAGTATCAACAGGCAGTTTAACGCTCAAGGTCAAGGGCTCACAAAAGCATTATTTTCACAAATTTTGAAGCTTATACCCAGTGAAGAAAAAAAGGCGCTAAAGGCGAAAAAATGCATCAAAGAAGCCTGAATCAAGGAACGGAGGTAGTTTCCAATGCGCGATTAGCATCGCTGAGAAAATTGTTCGAGAAGCAAAGCCTCTAACTGCTCAGTCACTTGTAAGCCCGAAAAATGCAAGAAAGCAATGGTAAAGAACAAACTGGAAACAGAAAGCTAAAGAAAAAGGCAGAAGCAATTCAAGGGTTAACCAAGTTCAACTTGGATTGTTACTGGGCATACGCAGTAAATCCACATAGTCAGAGGATGACTCTCGAGTATATCATTGATGTTGCTGAAAAGATGGTCCCGCTCTTACCATTTCTGTTTGCTTAGCTCAACCAAAAGCGGAAGACAGTCAGCCGACTCTACCCAGGAAAATACTGAATGCTTGCAACATTAAGGAGCAAATGCAAAAATAGTTAGATATTAGATTTAATTTTTAGAAATAGTTTTGCTTAGAAAAAGGGCGGTCATTTAAACCGTATCCTGAATCTGTGTAATTAAGTTATTTAGTTAGTAGTATTTAAACCCTTCTCATGCATTTAGAGAAGGGTCCAGAAATTTATCAAAAACTTGTCCTCAGAAGATGCACTTTTGCACCCTCAGAGGAGGTTTTGGTGAATGAATGGATCAAGATTTGTTGATGTTTGCATTTGATATCTGCTACTGATGTTGCACTTCTGTACTCTTAGTGGATGTTAGAGCAAGGAGAGATAAATCATTGTCGCTTGAAGCTTATGAGTAGGACTAGTCATAAATGGTACTTTTATCTCTTGACCATTTATGCTTATATGTTAAAGTGATATACAGTTTTTAGTTGTTTATGTATTATTGCATGAATGCCTGAGTTATCATTTGGCACTTTTGTACGATGATAGCTATTTGTTTATGCCTAATTTATGAATAGCTCATTATGCGATATGTTTTTCACAACTGTTTCGTCTAACTTTTTATGCGAAGTGGTTCATCTTTATTGATTTCCTTTCTTATAATCGCTGAATGATCTTTATTACCAGTTGTTATTTGAAATCTCTTTAGATCGCATAATAGAAGAATTACATCCCGGGTTAGTATAGATTTTAGATGTGTTGTTTATTAGATTACAATAGCATAGAATTAGATTAAAGTTTGAATTAGAATATCTTAAATAGGAACTGTTAGATCAGCAACATCAAATTCTACACACACACACTCATAGATTGGGAAACTGGTACCATTATCCCCAATCGGACCCGCTATACCAAACGGATAAGGAGCTGCCAACCAAGGTCCGGACCGGGCAGGTATCCCCCTTGTTGTCGACCCAATTTTCGGGGCTTCAACACCTTCCTGAATTATTCATCCTATATATATGTTCGAGTGCCATCTTAAACTTTGTTGGCTCCTTTACCCAATGCTTCAAGATATCTCTTGTGTTCGTGTTGTCATTAGGAGTATAAAATAGTGCATCCATCCTACTCGCTGGGAATGGAAAATGATATATCTCCTGATAATCCTTTGTCCGAAAGGAAGAAAGCCTTATTCCACTTACACTTCTCATTATCATTGTCTCAGGATTAGTATGTGAGACAATCCAGTATATCACATCTTCCCAAGGGAACACGGGAAACTTGCATGCAACCATGTATAGTCCTGACTTATGGATGTTCACATAGACCTGTCGATCCTCCAGATTTTCCTCAAAGCTTCCTGAGAAGATGGTGTTGATGTCTTGCCATGTGATCTTGATTTCCTTCTCTATGAATAGGTGTGTGTCTGTGTACACAGGAAATCTCATTGACCCCTATTCAACCATGTCCCCAGTACTACTTTCAACTATGTCTTTTGATCCTGCTCTCTTGGAAGCCATTGTACCTATACTGCTGATAGACTAATGAACATCTATGATACCTGGAGACAGAGAAACACTCGTGGAAAAAAAAAATCAGTTGAAAACCAAAAGAAGCTTGAGAACTGACATGCAACAGACCTGGTTGACTGCTTGGGAAATTTGTGTAGTTTTATCTTAGAGAGGCTAGGAGATGGACAGCTGGAACTATGTAGAGCATAGTCAAGGCAGCCAATGAGATGACTGTCTACTGAAACTTCACAGAGCATATTCTAGCTTGGCCTGCTGAGGACTGGAACTGTGCAATGCGTAGTTTTAGTCAGCTTGACTGTTGCCTGGGAAAGAGCATCGTGCAATCTCGGGGGCCAACTAGAGCATTGTCTCCCAAAACTGTGCAAAAAACAGCCTGGGAAGCTAGTGGGAGGAAATTTCTATGCAATTCCTTGGAGCAAGATAGAGCCTTCCATCCCATAAATGTGCAATGCAAGCCGGGTAAGGCAAGGTTCTAGCCAAGGCAGCTCAGACCTGCCGACAAGCGACTGAAAATCACTAATGACTAAATGCATGTGAAAAGATGATGCAGATCTAGGTAAAATAACCATGCATGTGATTCAAGCAAGTGTAGAAATCAGTTAATCAAAAAAACCAAGAAGCTCGAGAAGCAACTCGCCGAAATGGCGACTATGAGTGAAGAAACAATGTAATGCTGTGCGACACTAAGGAAAGGTAATGAAAAACTTAAAACAACACTTCTACAAGATAAAATATATTGAAACACCAGTGGTAATTCAATAAAACCAAGGAAACAACACTCATATAAGCCAAAAACTAAAAAGGGACAGAAAAAGTGGTAAAATGCATGAAAAGCAAAAATTATCGGGAAAAGTTAGGCCGACTATGCTGAAGGTTCCTAGATGCCTTGGGAATGCCAGAGCTCCAAGATCAAATGTGAAGAATGAGATTTGAGGTGCCATTTAAATAGATTTGTTGAAATTAGGGTTTATGACGCGCATGCAAAAAATCTAGGAAAAAGAGATACTTGCCGGGAAGTTCCTAAAAATGGTTTTGCATGTAATTCTTGCTGCTAAAAATAGATCCCTGAAATCTAGGGATGCTTTTTTGATTTTTTCTTTTTTCTTTTCTAGGAAAAGCTACCCGGCATGTAAGGAAGGATTGTGCAGTTCAAGAGGGAACCATACAACCTGCCAACACATGTGATGGACAGTCAGTGAGGGAAAACTTGCGTTGTTTCTAGACTGAGGGGCCTTGGTTGGCTAGCCAGATCTATGCAATTTTCTAGAGAAGTGACACTGGGCTGCTCGGGGCATTTCTAGAGAGAAGAGTAGCTGACCAGTTCTGCGCAATTCCAAGGAACAATGCAGTTGGCTTGGGCTGCTCTGCGCATTTCTGGATGGCAGTGCAGTTGGGCCAGTTTCTGCAAAATTTTGGATGGCAGTATAACTGGCTGAAACTACACAATTTTCCAAAGAAGTGCTGACTATCCTGCTCTACGCAATTTCTAGAGAAAGGCTTCCTGGCCTACTCTACGTAATTTCTGAGTGCGGCGTAGGTTCTGGGCTGCTCTGTGCATTTATGGAGGGGAAGACAAGTTGTGCTCCAGGTTGACCGAATGTGAAACAAGTGTTGGGTGTGCTTGTGGTTGACCGACAGGACACGTGAGTTGAACACAAGTACGTGATCAGTACAGGATAGTTGCGATGATTTCGATGAGGGAGGCTCCAAACCAAAGTGAAGGAAAAAATTTGGAGGGTGGTTGTAGTTGCTACAGCATTGGTGACACAATGGTAGAACTCCAGCTCTCTGTATGGACCTTGTTCATGAAAAGCGAGTCTAACTCCTTCGGAAGTATTGTTCGATTATTTGATCTTCATGGCTTCAACACTAAGCTTGAGTTAAAGATATAGTCCCTTACCATTCTCTTGATCGGTCAGAACACATTCCAAGCCAAGTCAAATCAGTTGTTTCATTGGGGATAAGGGCGATATTGGTACACAAGCAATAAAGATGTCATAGTCTTAGTTTCATCTTTGGTGTTGCTCCACTACCAGCAGGCCTAGATAGTACCCCGACAGAGTCAAGCAGGAACATAAGCATCGCTCCACTTCCAGTGATCCTGGTCGGTACCCCGGCGGAGTTACTTGCATCACCTCTTTACATAGGAAGCATTTCTCTTCTTTCGCGTTATTTATTTTTTGTTTTTCACTCTTTTCAAGGAACTATGCATAGGCACTTATTTATTTCAGAGGCAGAAGAGGGATCCCAACTTATTGAAAGTAGAAGAGGTTTTCCCTTCATAGAAGTATTTTATGTATACCTTTGACACTACTTGTTAAGGTTTTCCCCCTCACCTTACTCTACTTGACTGAGTTGACAAAGGTTAACCCAAAAGAACCGATTAGAGTAGGTGGTCCTAGTTTAAGTGCAAGCATTGTGTTTTCACTAAGACTCACGTGAACAGAACGTATTTTCCATCAGGATATCATTGGCTAAAGACAAAAATTTCTTTCATAAAGAGAGAGGACAACACATAACCAAGTGTTGATAACAGTACAAGTCCTCTTGTACTTTACCTTGCTTGTCTCGAGAGCCACATATGGTTTCATGTAAAACTAAACCTATGGCTGAAAAACAAGAAAACAAACAAAAAGAAAAGGACAGAAGTAAATGAAAGAAAAGCAATAAAAAAAAAGTAAGAAAACAAGCAATGCAAACAAAATAAACAAAGAAACCATGTAAACCAAACAAAACAAGAAAGCACATACTACTCCTACTCCTAAGCTAAACAGTGCATGGGTTGGCTCACGTGAAGTGATATTTCCAATGCAACCATCGGCGCATTGGTTGACCCTTGTTGGTGAAGGCATGGTTTACGAGAATGATAAATGTGTAAACCAGCAAACAAGAAAAATATAAGTGAATACTAACATGCTCTGAGTTTTAAAATATCCACATAAAAGAAAATAATAAAGGCACAAGATAAGGATTCTACAGACATATCATGGTCATGCTTCACACTATGTGCAAATGACATACATGTACACTCTTTTGATCGGGACAAATGAGAAAACATGAGAAATAAAGACATCTTACGCTTAGCAAAAGTGTTGATTGTGTAAGATTCCTCCAATGCATGAGCAATGGGATCATCTGATTCAGGTGGAGGATGTGAATTTTGTGAACTAGATTGATCTTCAATGCAAACAGGTCAGTGATGAGGATCCTTGGGTGTTTCAACATATTTTTGATTTGAACTGGAATCGACCTCAAGACAGGGAGGGCCTAACATAACCATCAGCTTGGGTTGAAGTGCCTCGACATCTTGTGGGATTTCCACTTCAACAACAGGTAGATCATCGAATACAGGTGGCTTAGAAAGTGTTATCACTCAGGTTTTTCCCTGCCTCCTAAAGGGAATATGGCCGAGGTAACCACTAACCAATCTTTTAGCTGCAAGTCTTAGCCTACCTGCAACCAGAGAGGGCTCTCTCTTTGTAATTTTTAGCTTTGTTTTTGGAGTATTTTAGGCTAGTTATTATGCACAAGTTTTTTTTTTTGAGTTTGTTGGAAGGTAATTTCAGGTGGAACAGGGATGCAAGTAGGAAAAAGTTTCTTCCATTGGGTAAATGGAGTCAGAGTGAGTGAACTGGTGAAGTGTTGAAGTATTCATTTGGTAAGAGGAGTTTGCTACAGAGCAGGGTAGTCAATTTAGGAGCAATTTTGATATTTTAAATGTTGGAATGAAATCAGTGAATGAAAGGCAATCAAGAATCTTTCATTATGCTGGCAGAGGGAAAGTGCATGAAGATTACTAAGGAGCAATGAAGAATTCCTAAGCAATATCCAGAGTGAAAGAACTAATGCAAATAGGAGCAATTAAGAATTCCTATTTATGACTAATTCTGAAGAAGACATATACAGTAGATGAGATTGAACACAGAGTGCATTTAGGCAAATTCTGTGCTATTCTTCTTCTCTACTACCAAGTTTAGGGAACATACATGAAATTGCATGCATAGAAAACATAAAAAAAAAAATACAGAGAAAAGAGACTTATTGATCCATAAACGACGCAAGAATCCTGTAGCATTTCCTAGAGCGTAAATTCCACATTCAGATGGCTCATCACAGTGAAGTTCCAGCAGCCTTTGTATTATATAGCTTCGATAACTTACAGTGCAGTTTAGAAATGAAATTACTAACCCCAAATACATATTGTGGGGAGGTATTTATACAAAAGGGAGATACAAAATATCATGAGGATAAGTCCTGAACTCATAACTTTCTTTACCAACTATTAAGAAGTAGTAAGTGAGGGAATAAATGCTGTAGTAAATACAAATGCGCTAGCTATCCAATTTGTCAGAGAAAATTTGACTTTCTGGGCTGAATGAGTCGGCTGCTTGCTGCGCATTCATTCTGCGAGTGCTATCCTAATGTTGGTACGCTGTTTGTTGTTGTCATGGTCTTCATCATCAGTGCTCGATTTCTTTGCATTCAATGAGCTGTAGTGACTATTCTGCTTCTGCCTTGCACCACTTTTCCTTCCCTTTTGACAGGTGGACCATGCCATCTGTATATGCTGACTTGTGGCTTACAAAAAGAATTAATAATCAAAATCATCTGAGCAATGTCTCCATCATTCCTCTCCACCAATCCTCTATAGGTAGTTGACGCCTTTGTATCTTTATCAGTGTTTCATCAGCTTCAGTGTATCTATAAAAGTTTGGTTGGACTTCAAAGAGATGGTTTATCTCATGTGCAATGTAGAATAGATTTTCTAGTTTATCAAAGACACTCTGGCCAGATGGAGGCCCTGTTTCTTCTGATGTGCTTGAGGAAGCTGTGATTTTATTGGAAGCATAGTTGTTTACCCTGTTGGCATAATGCTCATGTGACAGCAGTCTTCCAGTGCTAGTTACTAAACTTGGTAGCCCTCTGCTCTGTAATGTTGTGATTTTTATTCTGAACTCATCTACCTCTGTTTGCATTTCTTGGCATTTTCTTTCCAAGGTCTACACAAAATTCCTTAGGGTCAACACCCTTTTTACTAGCAAGATAATATCAGTCCTGTTCCTGATTCCTATTGCTGCCAACTGTTCTTTGGTGTGAGTGTTCAGGAATTGGATCATTCTATTAGCTTGCTCAGGCATATTTCCTAGAGATGCTCTAGCCTTTTGGTTTTCAAACTGAGCCAAGCCTATCAAATCCATTTGCTCATGAATGATTTCAATGGATTGCCACTGGTCTGTGATGGATTGGCCAATCTTGGCCCACAAAATTTTCTTGACATCAGCTAGAGTTTTATCAAAAGTAATCTCTTTCTCCAGCTCCTTTATTCTTTTTTCTAGGGCTTTCACTTCCTTTGTTTTCTCAGCTACATCCTGCTTTGACTTGTCATATTTTTCCTCAATTTTAGCCAGATTTTCTTTGGCCTCTTTCAATTCCCCCATCTACACTTCTAGGGCCTTTATTTCTTTCATCATATTGTCCATACTTAGGCTGGTCTCTTGCTCTATAGGTGCTGTAGTTTTTACCGAAACTGGTGTTCAAGTTGAGGTACCTGCTTCTGATGCTGGAGTAGTGGGAGGGACTGTTGTGGTGGTCGTAGGAGGAGCAGTTGTAAGAATCTGTGCTGTTTGAATTAGCTGAGAGGCCAACTCTCCCTATCTCCCTTGTAATGATGCCTCCAAGGCACTTTCTGTTTCTATCAATCTTTTATGTAAGCTCATAAGCAAAGTTACCACATCCTGCTCTTCTTTTTGTTGTGCTATCTCTATGGCTTGAGGATGCATTGTAGCTGGGAGCCTGAGTTTTCTTTTGAGGGCTGCTATGTCTTCATCTTTCTTTTTTATCAAAGCTTGCACGCCTTTGGGATCAGTGGGATCATGTCCCAGCTCTATAATGATCTCCTCCAAGGACTTGATACTATTGTCCTTGGCCTGTGATGAAACTTTTTCCAATTCTAGTTGGGCAGAAGTATTGTGCAGAGAGTTTTGCAATCTATGGGCCAACAATGTTTTATCTGCCAAGGTAGAATATACCATTTCCCCGGTCTGCTTGTGAAATTCAATCTGGTCCATCGAATGGATATCTTTTGCAAGCACTTCCAGATTGGTTCTAATATACTCAACAGTTGATTGTGGTTGCTGCATTATAGGTCTGAAATGACTGAGAGTCATTTTTCCTTCCTAGATCATAGGCTGCCATTAGCCTTTGCTGATTGGTGGGAGCCATTCTTAGCAACTGGTTGTAAAGCTGGTACCTTACTGGCTCATTTCTAGCTTTGATATCAGTGAATGCTTTTTTAATGTCAGAGCCCTACCTGCTCTATTGCCTGGTGGATGTGACCTCCACCCCTTGTTGTCTCTCTTGCTCCTGCTGAAAGGAGCTAGCTGATGTCTCCATGCTTGGGGGAACTTGCTGTTCTGTTGGCCCTTCTGGCATTTCCTCTTCTGAAAAAGGATTTAATCTCTGTCTTTTTTCTCCTTGCTGCTCGATAGATGTTCCTGGAGGGGTTTCTTCTTGTCTATCCCTTTTCTTTGCTCTCTCTTCATTAAGAGGAGTCTGTAACACTGGAATTTCAGCTGCCTTTGCTCGAGTAGAAGGGTCTTTCCCTTGACTTTGTTCATCTGTAGAAGCAGGCCGATCTGCTATTGTTTCTTGCTGTTCCAAATTGTGCACTTGCTCTTCTGAATGATGCACCCCTTTACCTTTGTCTGTTGCTGCTGGTGGGGCACTTACTTGGGCAGGTTGCTGGGAGGCCGTGGCAGATGAGGTGCCTTATCCAAGGTGCCGAGGGGTTGTGAAAAACACCTGTCCAAAAGATTCCAAGTCAACTGTTTTTTCAAGGTCTTTGATTGCTTTCTCTGCTATCTCTTCCTCAGAAAGTTCTTCAACTAGTGTGCCCTCTACCCATTCTTGTTGATTAGCATATTGTTCAATTTGAGGGATATTGCAGTGTTCATATGTTGCAAGCCTGTGTTTGACTCTTCTAAGGCTTATAAAGTGATTGGGGTCATATGGTGCCCAATAAAAGCTTGTTTTTAGCAACAGAAAGTTTTTCAAAATCTTGTCTGCCTCTTCCTAGGCTTCTTCTCTCTTATTGAAAATAAATGGGCCCAATTGATGTCTAATCTTGAGCTATACCTTTTTTCTTTTGCCATAGAAATGAATCATATCTATATTACCAAATTTCCTGAAGTATTCTAAGGCAAAGAGTCTCATGGGAACATATTTTGGCAGTCTGTAAAGGGCTAACTCACAGCCATAAATCCTGATTACAGTGTGCTTTTGGTAAAAATACCAGTCACCAATGTTGTAGCTTTTGGAAAGCTGTAGAATCTTTTGCATCTCATCAGTGAGTCTAAGAAGAGGAGTGCTCACCAATGAGGAGGAAGCTGGATGTATAAATAGGTCAATAAACTCGCAGTAGGTATATGGAGAGTAATAAACATGGTGGCAGACTGATGACCAAAATATTACAGACCTTCGCTCCCCCTTGGCATCCAATTTTCTGAGGAAAACTGGGAAACTATCAGGCTGATAGTACAGCAAAAAATGATTTATGTAGTAGGTGTATTTGAATACCCTTTCTCTCTCCAGGTTCATGAATTTCTCATGAATTTTGTCAGCTAGGAAGGTGGCATAATCATACAAGACAGCAGGGGGCTGTCCTGGAGCAAACATGGACAGCAACACCAAGATTGTCTCATCAACAAACTCACTAGTATTGAATCCCAAGATGCAGGATATGATGTCTACCAGTGGTCTCCCTGTTTCATTGAACCAAACATGTAGATAAGGAGGAGGTTGATGGGGCTGAAAACCTGGTTGCATGAACAGCTGGGCAATTCTTGTGATCTCTGAGATAGGCAGCTTGGCAACTTGGTCAAGCAGAAGTTTCTTGGAGAGAGGAGCGAGAGGCTTAGTTGGCTCAAAGTTTAGCATCTTGTTTATGGCCTGAGGGGTGATGTGAAACAAAACAGTCCCAGATGGAGCCAAAACTCCTCTTTGACTGGGTTCATAATTTTCACAACACTGATGGATGAGGTCAGGGAATACATTTACTTGTGGGAGATAATAGATTGGCATGTTGGACTCCCAGATACCAAGGACATCAGCATTGCTTCTGTATCTTTTCCTTATCTCACAAAAGGTTTCAATGTGATATTTGTTGCTCAGTTCAACTATTTCCTTCATTTGGTAATCCCTGTCAGCAAGGGGCAGCCACTCCAAGTTCCCATGTGGTGTATTCAAGGGGGCAATATTTAAAGTTGTGGGAGTGGCCATTTTGAAGTTTATCTGTGTTTATACTTGGAACCAGGATTAGTGCAACAACAGACTGATGAAAACCGCTTCTGAGGACTTGTAAGGGAGCTAAAGAATGAGTTTAATATGGCAGTGGCCTTCACTATCCGTAGTTATGACAAAAGAGGCAAATTTAGAGAGTTCAGACAGGCTTTTATTTTGTTAATGCATTCCCTGGAGTGAGAGGCTGTGAGGGAAAACTGCAGAGGAAAAACGGGATGATTTTGGCCAAATGAGGGAAGTTCCTGTAGGGGATTTTGGCGAAAGGAGTCAATGAACGGGCAGTATGAAGATTCTCCCGGCAAAACTAACTTAAAAATGATTTTTTAACGGTGAATTTGCAAATGGGCGCGGGTTCGCAGGGTTTCTTTTGAACAGGGGATTTATCAGTGAATTTTTAGGCAGAATTTAGGTGTAGGAGTATCTTTGGGGGGAATTTGCAGGTGTTCAAGCAACCACAATGGATAAAAACGGCGAAAAACAGGGTTAACAGATGAAATTCAGGAAAATACCTGGTTTTTATGGCGCAGAGGGCGGTTCAGCAGGTTCAATTGCGAACTGTGGGGTCGAATTTGCAGGCGGCAGTGGCTCGGATGATCAAATTCGAGCTTGGGCGGTAAATCAACGTAAAACGGCATGCACAGCACTCCCGAACTAACCAATGAAAATGAAAGAAAACGGTCGTTTTCGCGTAATTTTATGAAAATTTGGGACTTTGGCGCTTTTGGCGTTTTTTGGCGATGACATCAGCATGAAGTCATTTGGCGGGTAGTGGGTATGTTATGGTGACGTGGCAGCCGATGTGTTATAGACATTTTTGTGCCTTACAGCATGAAGCATGAAATGTCCATAATCTAAGGGATCCAAAGTCCCTAAACATGTTGTTCCTACCCCTAGAGGAACAAGGTCAGCAAACCACAGCACTGAATATCAGTTCTCCACCTGAAAACACTCAAAAACAAGCAAATTCTGGATCATGTCAACTGCTCCACTGAGCATCTGCGCTGAATGTCAAGTGCTCCACTCTGTACCTGCGCTGAATGTCAACTGCAAAGAAGGCCACCTGCGCTGAGCGTACTTGGACAAGTGGCACAGTCATTCCTCAAGGTGTCAGCGCCCAGGAAGCTTCCAAAATGACACTTGGATCAAGGAATTCGACTGGTGATGAGTAAGAGGGTCTAGATCTCCAAGTGGAAGCAAGAACCTCCAAGTGGACTCAAGAACTGAAGAATAACTGAAGTGAGAGAGGACACTAGTCAGCTCTCAAGCTGACTCATCCTTTCTCCAAAAATCCTATATATAGATCTCTCTCATGAGGTCTATGGAGGGGGAATCTTGTGAATGTAAGGAAGTGTTGTTGGTTTGAGTTTAGAGCTATTGGGTGATTTGCTTTGAAGGAGGTGAAGAGGAGATTTCTTTCTGCTGGGAAGGTGATGCTGGATTGGGCCTCTTATGGTTGTATCACTTCCTAAACTTTACTTCTTCCATTAATAAAGCATTTGAGGTTCTTCTATATGCATGTGTCTCAATGATGTATTTTCATACTTGTGTATTTGATTTATTCTAATCCTTGAATCAATTATGAATGTATGCTTCTTGTAGTTTCCCTCTCTTGCCATTTTGCAGGATCTTGGTGTAGCTGGGCCAGTGAAAGAGCAAGGAGCTGGGAGCAAGCAGCAAGGAGAGAAGATTGGATCAACCATTAGCAAAAGACATCGGTTAGTGGATCTCTTTCTCCCCTATTTTACTTTCATAAAGAAGAAATCTTAGATAGCTTTGCTTCGATTGTTGCTGAGGTACTATCACCCTTAGAGTGGGATAGGGTCATTCCGTATTGGATACTTTTCCCAACAACAAATTGGCGACTCCGCTGGGGAACGTATCTTGTTGGTTGTTTGTGTTTTTTCTATTCATTTCATAAACACAGGGAGTACCGAATCGAACTGCATTTGGATCTTTCAAATGCAAAGTAGAGGGCAGCTACTCTAGCTCAGTTCTGGGCATGTTTATGATTTGAAGAGCTGATCCACAAGGACTCTGAACAGCTCTTAGTGATAGCTTTTCATCCTCCTAATTACCCTTTAGTGTGTACTTGATTGATAGCTTTTGATTTGGCCAAAAACTGTGAATTTTTGAGCAATCTGTGACCCGGAAACCAAGAGAAACGAGAGTTTCTCTCTTCATTGCAGGCACTGTGAAGGCAGTCTGCATTTCATCGCAGGTCCCGAAGGGGCTACCTGCGCTGAATGTCAAACTGACAGTGTACTACCTGCGCTGAACCAGTTTTGCCTTGTGCAACTGGGGTTCCCTGCTGTTTATTGCCCTGTTTTCATCCTTGTTTTGCAGCCTGTTATCAGTCAATGTACCTATCTGAAACCACCTTTCCTTGCCACTATTCCGCCTCGGTTGTATAAAGAAACTGTATTTGTTCTTTGTATTTCTTATATCATTTGCAGTTTCCCATAACGAAAAGTGAACTAGTCTTGCTGTGGCCTCTTAGATCTAGACCTGTGATAAGTGTCGTATTGATCTTAAGAGTTAGTTTGTTTGCTGTTCATAGCTGATTGAGCTTTTGCTTTCGTCATATGGTTTGAATTTATGTATTTCTAGTGTTGAAACAAGTAAATCTTAAGGTGTCTTTTGATTTTGGACAAAGCTTGTTTGCTTTCACTTGAAATTGAATTCAAAATTATACAACAGCTTTCTTTTTGTAATACATCAACATTAAGAAAGAGAAAAGAAATACCTGTATTGTGCATGTGCATTTTGGCAGCTTGTATGTTGATTTAGGGAAAAGTGCATTAGTGTGTGCTCTATGATCTGTGTGAAAAGATGATGTCTTTCTTTTCCCTCAGTAGTTAAGATTTTCAAAGTTGAAAGATTGAAAAGCTTGCTTATCATCTTAGACTGCATTTAGGAAGTTGTATTATACATCTCGTGGTGATCCATAAAGGCAAACTGCTAAACAAGATCAACTTAAAATGAATTGAATTTACATAACAACGCTTTGAAACATAACGCAAACACATAGAGGTCTAAGCTAGAGACGTGTTCCGGCGTCGTTAAACGTGATATCTTAGCGTTGAGTGGTTGGGTGATTCCTCCACGGTGAAGCGATAAGTATCAATACGGACTTGTGCTCCCACGTACCGTCGCGTATATATTGGGAGACCCCTATAGGAACAAAGCCTTTATCCATAGGAAGCCGTGTCGGCCGCCCTACTGATCGCAATGCAGTGAACACAGCATTCACGAAGATCGACCACCCGTACCGTAAAACGTATTCTGTGGTTTTTGCGAAAGGTTTGGCACACCCTCTGCCTAGATCTCCAGAGCAGTTTCTTTTGGCCTTTTTCAAACTCTATAACTGAAAAAGTCCATCCGAGCATTTGTCACTTCGGGCTCGTTAAAACATCGAAGGAGACTAGAGTCATCTTTAGCTTTTTCTCGACTCTTAAAAAGTGAAAAAGCAAGTTGTGTCTAAAGCGTCGTTATAAAATTTATTTTAAACGGAACATAATCACCTCCTATTCCTGCGTTGATCTGTAGGTTGAGAACATGGAACGCCCCAACCAAGGAATTCCCCATGATGGAAATCCTAGTCCTTTCTCCTCTTGGGGAGAAGTTGGTGCGCCCCACATGGCCACATTGTCGCTTCCAGGACTGACAATTGGCCTGCCAATTTGGCTATTCTCAACCAATGTAGTTCAGAACACCATGGTTCCTGAACAGTCGAGTCAACAGTTAGATCAGTCTAGAGCTGCCCACCAGCCTTCTACTTCCTATAACTCTTCCTCCAATCCCTCGTCTTCGCAAGGTAGAGCCGGCAAAAGCCAAGCTCCCATGGAGAAGAAGGAGAAGAAGAAGAGAGAGAAGAAGAAGAAGGAGCCTAAGGCGACTGGGGGCAAGCAAAAGACATCTGACAAAAATCCACACACAGCACAGACCGGGCCTAAATCGCCATGTGTCATATGTAAAGGAGACCACTTCCATAGAGATTGTCCCTGTATTCCCCGGATACTAAGGGACTGGTCCCCTCGTTTGCACAATTCGGGAGCATCAACCTCTGATAGCCATGTTGAATGCTTACCGTCAACCAGCGAAAGTGAAGGTTCAAGACAAAGAGGGGGAGTAAGATTCCCCTGCAGACTGTGTGAAGGCGATCACGCCATCCACCGTTGTCCCTTCTTAGACGAAGCGAAGAGAGTTTTGGAAGATCGTCCGGTTTCACCGTTGAGACTTCCTCCTGGATACAAAAAACTCGTGCCAAGTCCTTCGTTGGTTGAGAATACAGCTGGCCCGCTCAAGTGGTCGGCTGAAGCGTCAGTCACTGAAAATGAACCTACTGAATCCAGACCGGACGAAAGTCCAAAGGTCGAAACGGCAGTTGACCCGGTTCTCCCTTCAGAAGTTTCATCTTCAAATGACACCGTCACTGAAGACTCATCTTCAAATGACACCCTCACTGAAGAGAATAAGGATGACACCATCCAGATTCTTTTCATCAACACAGACTCTGATGAGCATCAGGGCAATGTGCCCATTCCTTTATCGCAGGAAGGAACATCGTCAGGGTCATATCCGGCCGTATATTCGGTCCCACCACCAAGCAACCTGGTTGTATCCTTTGATTGGAATCAACTAGGCAGACCCCGGTTGCCAGCTAGTATACCATTCAGAATCATAGTCCAAATATACAGAATGGTAATGGCTGGCACTATCATTGATGAAGGGGCATCTGTGAGTATCCTTTCCTCTATTGCTTGGAAAGCACTGGGTTCCCCGGCGCTTTTGCCTGAGATAAGAAATCTCTCGGGTTTCGATAAAGGAACCAGTCGACCATTAGGGATCCTCCCCAATGTGCCTATAACATTGAAAGGGAAGACCATTCAAATGAACGTGATGGTCGTTCAAGGACCCTTGGATTATAACCTACTCCTTGGACGAGACTATATATATTGCATGGGAGCAATAGTCTCCTCACTCTTTAGAGTAATGTGTTTTCCACACGAAGGAAGAATGGTCAAGCTCGTAGACCAACTTTCATTTCCGGGATCACGCATCGCAAATAGTCACATACCAACCCTGAATGGTCTATTCAATCAAGAAATGTCTCCACCCCCAGTCCTTCTTCCTGATGAGTGCGAGTGATTCGGGAAGATAGGACTGGAACCCAGGGGGCATGCATCCTGGTCTGCTTCGGGCAGAAAAAACCCTGGGTATAAGGTAGAATTTCCGCGAAAGAATATGACTAGTCCGTACCCCGTCCGTGGATGGAAGAGGGGTTGTTCTGGAATAAGATTCTTTTGTCAAAGTTATGTGAGTTGACAGACGGAGTCTCTCACCTTTGTCTATTTCGGTAGACATTGCCGAGGAAGTGTTTTGTTTGAAAGATTAACGAGACAATCTTTGGGTAACTAGAAAGAGGTAAGCCTCCCTCAATAACACAAATGTTTTGTCTTTGAGTAGTGTTCTTCTCTTGTCGCAAGTAGCTGTTCTCTTGTCGCAAGTAGCTGTTCTCTTGCGATCTTGCAAAAGATCTGTTAAAAGTTGGGCTGACGAGAAGACAAGTATCGCGTAAGACCCGTTAAAAATAACGAGAAGACAAGTATCGTTAACATTAGACTAGCAAGACGACAAGTAGCTGTGAACACCCAAAGAAAAGCAGAGGTGGAGGAGAGGAGGGGCAACCTTGAAATTGTATTTTATACCTGGGGGCATGCAAACCTTTTGGAGTGCAAGCTAAGAGCGGTTATTTATCTGTTTTTGGGATTAGCCGTTTCCGAACTTGCATAAAGAAAGGATGAGGAGCATAGCTTCGTGAGATAAAGCTCCATAAAAAATAGCTATCTCACAGGAGACATTCTTATCTTATGACTGGTATATCGAGCAGTTTTAGCACATAGTTCATGCTCGTTAAAAAATAAACGCAAGATCCGAGCAGTTTTAACGCGGTCTTCATGCTCGTTAAAAAATAAATAAAAGCAGTGAGCAATGTTTTCCCCAGAGTTTAAGCTCATTTTTAAATAAAAAATGAACCTATTTTCGGGTAAATAACCTCTGTGATCGTAAATTTATCAGCCATAAAAGCCTTGGTCGTGTTTGCACCTGCCACCTCCACCGTCATTTGGCCGATCGTTCACCTCCATATGATTGTTTACCCATTTTGAGGAACAGCTGCGAAGAGTGATTTCACTTAGCCATCCTTGTGACACTGCCGTGATTGGAAAATTCCAACCTATACCTGGAATCAGTTGCTATCCCTGTTTATCACTCGTTCCTCAAAAGACGAGTCTTCTTTGAGCTCTTTTCATCTGACTCATAAAATATGAAAAGTTTGCCGAGTTTTGGCCTTCCAGCTCGTTAAAGTGACCGGAAGAGCTATCCCTCCTCTAGATTTTAATCTTTTTGGACCTGAGGGATTATTGCACAAAAAGGTCGAGCGCTTGTTTTATTCGGCTCGTTAAAGTTATCGAAAACTCATCCCTTCTGTATTGTTTTACACTTTTTCGGACTTAAGGGATTAGATGACGAAAAAGGAATTTTGGAGTTAACTTTCTGTACCTTTTCAGACTCTCTAAAAATGAAAAGGACCGAGTTTTCCTTGTCGTTAGACTCGTTAAAATGATTAAATAGCGACAAACTTGTCTTTAGACGAGAACGAGTTTCCCTATCGCTAGGCTCGTTAAAACATAGCGATGGGCTTGCCCGAAGGGCAGGTTATAGAACAAGCATATGTTATCCTCCTCAAGCTTGACAAAAATAAAGAGGTACTGGTCAGAAATGACTGGGGAAAAATTGGGAGAACCTCAAAGCTTTAATGGTAGCAAGTCGCTCTTGAACATGACACTTTTCCTCCGTACCACATCGGGTTGGGTTGTTTCATTCACCGGACTCATCACCATGGTCTCGCCAAACCATCCATTTGGGGTAATGCTACCGATCCATCGCATCAGTGTCGTTATATGTTCAAGAGATGTCGTTCAGAAAGAGTCAACCGTGTCCCATCCACTGCCATACATTATCCTTCATCCATTCATGACCGCCACCCTGAATCATATGTCACGGATTGTTTTCACCTCCACTAAAATCATTAGCTCCGTTCCGTGTCACTGATGTGGGATTCATTAAGGCCCTCCTTTGACGGATCGCTTCTTGTCGACTTCAGCTCATTATCCAAGAAGTTGATCTAGGAACAACCCCCTCAGTACTTTGAAGCTTGCATGCCTCAATGGCAAGTTTCTCACTTCCGGCGACAGGTATACATCAATGACCTTCGACCGAAAGATTTTACGTGGTGTTCGACGCCAAGTCCTTTATTCACACCACGTGAATTGTACTGCAGTACCTTGAGGGTCATTATCATTATCGGTGATTCCTCTCGCGCTTGTTAACGGTTTACATCATTGACCGGTAATCAAGCGATGTCTTTCCATGTTCGACTTCAGCGCAATTCTCACATGGATCGACTTGTACTTAGAGTGAAGATCGAACGAGTTTGAAGACCCCGGATCTAGTTTCATCCATCCGGGCTGCGATATATATTCAGGAAATATAAAGACATTTGACATGTACATCATTGCAGCAGATGATCATCCTACTCAAAGGATGATAATTTCAGCAGAGAATTATCAGTCTACCACCAGACGATCGTCTGTTCTATGTACCAAAATGAATTTATAAAGCTGAGCATGGGAATGCCCGCCTCAGCTAGATCATGAAAGCAGAATGAAAAATAATGTATTGTATTGTATTTTATTACAGGTCACCTCTCAGCGATTGAATGAACTTCGGATCCTCCGGATAAAGCATTTCACCCGATAAACGACCTCATACTTTAGGGGCAACTGTTATAGACATTTTTGTGCCTTACAGCATGAAGCATGAAATGTCCATAATCTAAGGGATCCAAAGTCCCTAAACATGTTGTTCCTACCCCTAGAGGAACAAGGTCAGCAAACCACAGCACTGAATATCAGTTCTCCACCTGAAAACACTCAAAAACAAGCAAATTCTGGATCATGTCAACTGCTCCACTGAGCATCTGCGCTGAATGTCAAGTGCTCCACTCTGTACCTGCGCTGAATGTCAACTGCAAAGAAGGCCACCTGCGCTGAGCGTACTTGGACAAGTGGCACAGTCATTCCTCAAGGTGTCAGCGCCCAGGAAGCTTCCAAAATGACACTTGGATCAAGGAATTCGACTGGTGATGAGTAAGAGGGTCTAGATCTCCAAGTGGAAGCAAGAACCTCCAAGTGGACTCAAGAACTGAAGAATAACTGAAGTGAGAGAGGACACTAGTCAGCTCTCAAGCTGACTCATCCTTTCTCCAAAAATCCTATATATAGATCTCTCTCATGAGGTCTATGGAGGGGGAATCTTGTGAATGTAAGGAAGTGCTGTTGGTTTGAGTTTAGAGCTATTGGGTGATTTGCTTTGAAGGAGGTGAAGAGGAGATTTCTTTCTGCTGGGAAGGTGATGCTGGATTGGGCCTCTTATGGTTGTATCACTTCCTGAACTTTACTTCTTCCATTAATAAAGCATTTGAGGTTCTTCTATATGCATGTGTCTCAATGATGTATTGTCATACTTGTGTATTTGATTTATTCTAATCCTTGAATCAATTATGAATGTATGCTTCTTGTAGTTTCCCTCTCTTGCCATTTTGCAGGATCTTGGTGTAGCTGGGCCAGTGAAAGAGCAAGGAGCTGGGAGCAAGCAGCAAGGAGAGAAGATTGGATCAACCATTAGCGAAAGACATCGGTTAGTGGATCTATTTCTCCCCTATTTTACTTTCATAAAGAAGAAATCTTAGATAGCTTTGCTTCGATTGTTGCTGAGGTACTATCACCCTTAGAGTGGGATAGGGTCATTCCGTATTGGATACTTTTCCCAACAACACGATGTGGGCGCTGACATGGACTGGTGACGAGGCAGACACATCGGATGGAACAGTGACATGGGGGCCGACGCAGGTGTCGACGTGGTGTATGACGTGGGGCGCGGGGATAGAAGGCGATAAATGGTTTTATCGGACCGCCTTTGGTACGGGGGCAGTATATGTCAGAGCCCGCCCGACACAATCAAAAGAGGGCACGCGTCTTTTGTACGATGGCAAAACTGTTGTGCTATCGGGCACTAACTCCCGTGCATCGGGGTCGCTCCGAAATCGGCGAGGGTCGTCGGATCTGGGAGGGCGGATCGGAGGGTTGACGGGATGCAAAGTTACGGGTACAATACGGCGCGAGGACCCGCCCATATATTAATTATTATAAAATACTGCGGGGGTAAAACTTTGGTTATGTGGGTTTTGGGTGCCGAGGGTTATGGTTTATCCGTTCAATCAAATATTTAAACAAAAACCCAAAAATATGAGCGTGGAGGGTAAAATAATAAGGTTTATGAGTGAGGGGGGGAATGATTATTAACTTAACCAAATGCTAAGTTAATTCCAAGGGCTAGGACGCGGAAAGGCTAATATTAGTCCCAAATGGACTAAATATTTCCCAAGACTGCATTATATGGCTATAGTGCCATGGGGTGGGATATTTTAATATTTTTTGGGGTTTTTATATAATTTTTTGTAGAACCAGGGGTAGGGAAAATGATTTAGGGAGCTAAATAATAGAGTTAGAAGCTAATATGACTTTTTGGATTGAAATTGTGTAGGTGAATGCTAAGTTTATAAAGTGAACTTAGGCATGAGAGGAAATTGAAATGATGATTTTACACAAGAAATGTGGCTTTGAGCCTTTAAGCAAACCAGAAGTTTACTTAAGTTTTTCATGGAAATGGAATGAAGTCAAGAGTTTTTGAGCAGATCTCAATCTCTTTAAGGGATGTTAGTGAGTGTTTGTTGTGAGGGAGGAGAGGGGAGGTTAGTCATGCTTCCATTGTTTCTGCAGTCCAACAACTACCTTAGCGCTTGTGTCACTGATGATATGAGTCTCTCTTGACAAGACAAAAAATGAGCACCCTCCTGCTTCTGCAACCTCAAACTACCTACCCAGCCTAATACACCTAGCATTTTTTCTTTCATTTGATTGGGTGCACTTGAACTAGCAAACCCTGATTGTCCTCTTTTTCTTTTGAGTGTCCTCCTATCTAAATCTACCCTTATTTCTTCCAAGGGCCCAGATTAAGTAGTTGGGCTCCTTAATTTCTCTGCCTAGCTACTCATCTACCAAGCTTGAACTGTTTGGACAGATATTCATTCTCTATTCTTACAACAGTAAATTCAAATATGGATTGGCCCAGATTGAGCTGTTGGACCATCCATCAAATGTGAATAATTCACTCATGACTTGAAGTTCTTCAAAAATGGAATAGTAGTGGCACTTGAGCTAGCACACTTTCCTGGCCTTTTGGTTTGGGGTTCATTTCTCTTATTTTTTCTGACCAATTCATTTCTCTTGCCCTTTGATTTTTCTTTTAGGGCATACCCTCTTTACATTTTTTAATTCTCTCTAACTCTTTACAAAATATGGAACCTTTGCAGCATGAAAAGATGAACATATTTGGCACTTCCACTGACAATCATGAAAAATGAAACCTATTGGTATAGGAACCTAACAGTGGCTCCACTTGGGGATGGCCTTTCCTTGCGAAAGGCCAAGAACAGCAGGTCAGATTGCCTTATTTTCCACTCTTGCTGTAGTCTGAAACTTCTTTCTCTTGAAGACCAATGATCTGAACCTTTGTATCATGTATGCAGTCTTTATGAGCTGATCTGAGCCAAAATTAAAGCTCTATCTTTGCTGGTTTTTCTAGCTATTTACCATCATCTTTATACTTCCCAAGTCTTCTTGTTGATCTCTTGTGTTAAATTCAAAATATACACCCAAAGTGGTGTGATTCCTTGACTTTTTCCTCAAAATCTGCTGCATGCTATTCCTTATCAAATTGTTGTAAATAAACACTGCTGAAAATACCAATATTTATTTACAATATACAGTGGTTTTATGCTGATCACAGGGGATCAAAATAGTGCTTGAGCATTCACCCATTGACTGGTCCTTCCTCAGTATCTGTGCCATTCACACTCTTCAGAAAATAAGTGTTGTTACCTTGTACAGCATGGATAACATATGGTCCCTTCCATAGGAAATCAAATTTGCCATGTTTCCCTTTATCTTCCCTCCTAGCATCCCACCTCAGTACTTTGTTTCCTATGAAGAAATATTCAGCTTTTGTTATTTTATCAAAGATCTTCTTAAGTTTATCTTGTAGTACCTGGGTTCTCTGATATACTTCCTCTCTTGTTTGCTGCAAGTGAATAGTTTGATTGATCCTTCTTTGAATATCATTAGGCTCTGCCTGTATTTCTTGCATAAACTTGATTACAGGGATTCCCAAAGATGAAGGGAATCTTGCCTCCATTCCATAAACCAATTCATATGGACTTGTACCAATGGATCTTTTGGTGGTCAATCTGTCTTCCCATAGTGCATTTACCAGCTTCTTATGATAATTATTTTTGTTTTCCTCCAAGACCTTTTTGATGATGTTGATGAGGCTTTAGTTGGAGGACTCAGCTAGGCCATTACCTTGAGGATAATAGGCTGTGGAGTGGCCCAAGGTAATGTGGTACTTATGGCAAAAACCGATCATTCTTTTGGATTTAAATGCAGCAGCATTGTCTGTAATATTTTTTTCTGGACAGCCGAATCTGGACAAGATGTTGGTTTCTAAAAATTGCATGATGATTGAGTCATTGGCTTGCCTACAAGGGATGGCTTCTATCCATTTGGTAAAGTAATCTGTGGCAGTCAGAATCCACCTATGTTGGCCAGAAGAGGAAGGATGAATTTCACCAATGAAGTCTAAACCCCATTGTTGAAATGGTCTTTCAGTTGAAATAGGTTTGAGGGGTAACGGTAACAGCTTTCTCTTGCCTTCAAAGATCTGGCATTTATGGCAAGACATTACAAATTTTTCACATCAGCAAACAGGGAGGGCCAATAAAATCCAGCCCTTAGGATTTTATCAGCTGTTGATTTCCAATATAAGTGTCCTCCACAGTCACCTGCATGAAACTCCTTGAGGACTTTGTTAGTCTCATCCAATATTAGACAACTAAGCAAAATACCTTCATGATTTTTCCAAAACAAAACACTGTCTAAGATACAAAATTTTGGTGCCTTCATTTTCAAGAATCTCTTTTTAGTCCTGGACAACCCTGGAGGAGCTTATAGGTTTAACAATACAAAACATATATCAGCATACCAAGGTGATTGTAAAAAGGCTTGATTGATCTGTGGAGTCGCCATCTCCTGTTCGTTGTCTAGTTCATTGATGTCAAGGGCTTTGAAAATTAGTTCCAGTCATCAATTTGGCTAACCCTTGTCCTTTTATTAGTTTTGTAGGCTTGATTTCAATGTCATATTCTAAAATATTGGCTATCCATTTGCCCCTCTTGCCTTCAATTCCTTCTTGAGTTAAAATGTCCTTAACCACAGCATTTGGAACATAAGTGATCACATGAGAGTACAAGATGTAAACTCTGAAATCCTTGATGGCTTTTACAAGGGCATAAGCTTGCTTTTCCATGATCTGATAATTTAAGGGAGAATCTCTAAGGGCTTTGCTAAAGAAAGCAATTGGCTTCTCACATCCTTGGTCATCTTTTTGTAATAGGACAGCAGCAATAGTATGCTCAGATGCGAAGGAAAAAATGATGAAATCTCTATCAAACCTGGGACTTGTGAGGACTGGTGTGTTTGTCAAAGCTCTTTTGATGTCCTCGAAGGCTTGTTTAGCTTCTATGGTCCATTTGACCTTAGAATCTTTCTTCAGCATATTATTTAACAGTCTTATTAGCTCAGCCAAATTGCGAATAAACCTTCTTAGGAAATTGACCTTTCCCAAAAAATCTTGCAGTTCCTTGATGTTTCGTGGATGAGTCACTTGAAGGATAGCTTGAATTCTGTCCGGGTCAATCCTAATGCCATCTTTTGATATTATGTGACCTAGGAGTTTGCCTTCTTCTAGGCCAAACAGTGATTTCTTTGGGTTCAATGATATGCCATATTTCCTGCAAATTATGAACACTTGTCTGAGATGTTCTAAATGTTCTTGGTCTGATTTTGAAAAGGCAGTAATATCATCAAGGTATATGACTAGGAAATCATGGATTTCTTTGGCAAAGGCTATGTCCATTGCTCTTTGAAAAGTGGCCCCTGCATTTTTGAGTCCAAAAGGCATTTTCACATATTTGAAGGTTCCCCATGGTGTTGTAAAGGCAGTTTTGTCTTTGTCGTCTGGGTGTACTAAGCTCTGATTGAATCCTAAGAATCCATCTAGCAATGAGATCCTAGAGGCTTCCACTACCCTTTGTAGGATATGATCCATTTTTGGTAAAGGGTAATGGTCTTTGAGAGAGACTTTATTCAAGTTTCTTAAGTCAACACATAGTCTTATCTCTCAGGTTTTCTTCCTAGTAGGTACTAGATTTGAAATCCATTCTGAGAACCTGATAGGTGCAATAATTCCAGCTTCATACATTCGCTTAACTTCCTTTTCAATCAAGGGAAGCAGGACGGGATTCACCCTTCTGAGCTTTTGTTTAAAGGGTTTTTTATTGTCTTTCAAAGGTATAGTATGTTGGATGACTGAAGTATCATAAGATTTGAGGTCCTCATAACTCCAAGCAAAGACATCTTGGAATTCCTTGAACAATTCAATGTATTTCAATTTATGATCAGTAGGTAATGTCTTAGATAGTTTTACCATTCTGGGATTTTGTGTGGTTCCAATGTTGCAGTCCTCAATTTCAGCATTCAGTGGTTGCAATTTTGGCTTCCTTGAAATATCATTTGAATCGAATAGATCCTCCAAAGGAGTTAAACCTATGGGCAGAAAATTGTCTTTTAGATCAATTACTTCAGCTTCTGCCTCAGCTATTTCATCATGGTCTATTTGCCTCAGTTCTTGTACATTCTTGTCATCAAAAGTAGTTGGGTGTAAAATCAGATTTTCCATTTCAGCTGATATATTTTGTTCAATTCTGTCTATCTATTGTTGGTCATCCACAGTGCTAGTATCAATGTTCATGATAGAGAATTCCTCCTTCAACGTCAAGAAGTTATTTATCTGTGTGTCATTTTCAAAGATCTGCCAATTTTTGAAATTATCAGGGACAGCAGGTCTATGTTTGATTTCGGCAGTGAAATGGTGGTTGGGCTCAAAAAGAAGCTTGCAAGTGCTGGCAAATGTTGCCAAGCTATGTGCTTGTAAATTGTGCTTTCTAGGGATTTTTGTTAGCTGAGATTCTAAGAAAGTGTTAAGTATTTCCATGACTGCCCCTCTGTAAGCCCTCAACCTAAGATCATTTGTAACAAAATTTCCCTTCATCTGTTGTATGATTAGATCCGAATCCCCTAGAATTGAAACCTTAGTTGCCCCAAGACCTCTAATGAGTTTGAGTCCCAACAGCAGGGCTTCATACTCGGCCATATTGTTTGTACATCTGAAGTTTAACCTATATGCATGACCTTGAGCATGGTCATTCTGCATGTTGTGTATCCAAACCCCTGCCCCTGCTCCTAATTTGTTTACTGAGCCATCAAACTCTAAGTACCATAAGATTTCTTGGTCATGACTTGTCTTAAGGGTTTTGGAAGTTTGTTAAGTGGGCAGAATTGGATCTTGTATGTCACATGATATGTCATTTTTCTTTATTACATTGATCACATCAACAAATTTTTGATCTTAAGCAGCAGATTGTTCATTCAGCTTTCTGGTTGTGTTGTTATCAAGAGTTTGGCATCAGTTTTGGGACATATTCCAGCATTATATAAAATGAATGAATCCATGTCAGAATGCATTGCATAGATGGGGAAGTTTTGAGGCTTTTCTTGACTACTCACCACATATTTCATCAATGTTTCACGGTATAATCTCTTTGGCTGGCCAAAGACTGAAATAGTGGCATAAGACATGTCTAGTTGCAAAGATCCTTGGAGTTTTGCACCCCAAGATCTGGATAAAAGCATGCCATACTTGGGTGGAATGTCAGCTACCACCACATCCATCAAGATTGTCTTAGCTGGGTATTGGACTAGGGACACACAAAGGTCTTTGATTAGGCCAAGACACCTGACCTGGCTGGAATCAAATGAGAACAAATCTTTGTAGGGTCTTGTGATGTCTAGGTCCAGTCTTTCCATCACAGATTTTGGCATTAGGTTATGGGAAGCTCCTGAATCAAACATAGCGTTATGCAGCACTTTGTCATGAATGTTTAAGCTCACGTAGAATGGAGGAACTCCTCCATCTACTGTTTTACCATTGACTTCAGGACCAAAAATTAACTCTGGTTGATCATCAAGAACATTAACTGCATCCCTGTTCTCTGTTATTTGCAGTGACCTATTGATTTGTTGTTTGTATATCTCATGTTTGGCCAATTCAGAAAGAGGAATAGCTATTTTCAGCTTGCCAATTTCTTTTTCTAAATTAAAGGGTTTTTCTGTCTGCAGTTTTGTGTTGTGGACAGCAAACTTTTCCTTTTCATCTGGATTCTCAATGACTTTCTCCTCATGCTGAATTTTGTTTTGCACCAAATCTGTTTTTAAATTGTTCTCAAGAGGGCTGGTTCCATTTTCTTTTGGGGGAGAGGATGTGTATGGCTATTTTTTTTAGGGTTGTTCATCTGATATGTCCTCAACAGAGACTTCCTTTGGATTTAAGTCTGTTTTGGCAGGGAGTTCTGTCAAGACAGCTTTATCTTTTGCTTTCTTTGGTTGTTTAGTATCTTTCAGCTTGCTGGGTTCAGGAACATCTATGGTTCTACTTCTCAACTTTTATTTTTTGTGAACCTCATAGACTGCTGCATCATAACCTTCTCTAAAGTCGAATGACTCTCCTGATTTGGTTTGAAATTGCTTGAAATTATGGGCCTCTTGATCTTCTTGTGTTAGAAAGAATTGATGTTCATTGTCTAAACCCATTAAGTTGATGTGAGGGTCCTCTGTTGGTTCACTAGAAGTTGAGGCTTCGGCATAGTTCTCTTGAAATGGATGTCTAATGTTCTGGTCAGGGGCAGCCCTTCAAATGTTTGGACTTTGGTTTTTTCTAAAATTTAAGTTCCTTGCTGTATTACTTGTTTGACCTTCCCATGATGATTTTCTTTCAATGGTTTCCACCCTATCTCCAAGTCTGTCCATGCCTTGATGATTGCATCAAGATTTTGTTCAAATGCTGAAGGTTCCTCTTTGAAAGTTGTTCTTCTTTCAGTTCTTACCCAGTTTCATTTAGCAATTAAGTTTGCCTCCACACTAACAGCTATATTATGCATGTCTGCTAAGCTTGGAGGGGCTCTTTCCCTCAGTTGGTATGCCATGTCAGAATCAAATCCATCAGGGAATTTGATTAAGGCTAAGTCAGGTGGAGGTCTAAGGTTTTGAGGAATAGCATTGTATAGACTATTGAATCTAGCACAATAATCTAGGACAGTTTCTTGTGGGCCTCTTTTTATACTGTCATACTCTGATAGGATATGCAATGGATCCTTCTTCTTTTCCCACCTATTCAAAAATGACTGATAAAGGGCATCAGGATTGGCTATAGAGTTTGCAGCAAGTGCTCTAAACCAAGTCCTAACATCACCAGTTAGACTTTGGACAAAAATCTTCATTCTTACATCATCATCGTCAATTTCATAGTTCTCAAAATAGTCTTGCATTTTCTTTGTATGTTGTTGGGCTGTATATGTACCAGTACCATCAAAATAAGTGATCTTACTTTGATAATCTTGAGGCATAGCCCCAGGATTACCAGGTAACTGTAAAGGGGCATATCTATTTGCCGTATTTACAGGGATAAATGGGGAAACAGGAAGAAATGGGACAATTGGAACTGCAGGGAATGGAGTTGAAATATGCGCAGTGAATGGAGGAGTGGAGAAGGTGCTTTTGGAGGTGGATGAAGAACTAGGGGAAGCAGCAGTTGTGTGAAGACGGGTTGAGGGTTTACCAGGAGCTGGGATATAGTTTTTCTGAACTGTTTCAAGGTCTAAATCAGCAGAACTTTCTTGAGCTTCTTGTTTCCTAAGGGCCTTGGGGATTAAGTTGGGATTTTCAACAACAGCTGGAGGATCTGGGTCAGGGTTTGACCTGGTGTACCGAGTTTTCTTCTTTGGAGCCAGCTTCTAAATCTGTTTTTTGGTATTTTCTAAGAATGTTTTTGGTATTTTGTTTGAAATATGGGAGGCTTTGGGTTTTCCTTTGAATATTTTGAAACAAGGAAATTGATTGAACTTTTGGAACAGCTATTTATAGCCTAAAACTATACTGGAGATTGACTAAAGCAGCTTTTATCTACTCCTGTAAATGCACAGCAAGAACAGTTTCAAAGGCTACCTGGCTAACTTTAGGCTCCATCTGTAGTTTTAGAAAATAGGCAGCAGTTACAAATAAACATTCAAATTCCCTAGTGGAGTTGCCAATGATGTTATCACTCAAGTTGTTCCCTGCCTCCTAAAGGGAATACAGCCGAGGTAACCACTAACCAATCTTTTAGCTGCAGGTCCTAGCCTACCTGCAACCAGATAGGGCTCTCTCTTTGTAATTTTTAGCTTTGTTTTTGGAGTATTTTAGGCTAGTTATTATGCACAAGTTTTTGTTTTGAGTTTGTTGGAAGGTAATTTCAGGTGGAACAGGGATGCAAGTAGGAAACAGTTTCTTCCATTGGGTAGATGGAGTCAGAGTGAGTGAACTGGTGAAGTGTTGAAGTATTCATTTGGTAAGAAGAGTTTGCTACAGAGCAGGGTAGTCAATTTAGGAGCAATTTTGATATTTTAAATGTTGGAATGAAATCAGTGAATGAAAGGCAATCAAGAATCTTTCATTATGCTGGCAGAGGGAAAGTGCATGAAGATTACTAAGGAGCAATGAAGAATTCCTAAGCAATATCCAAAGTGAAAGAACTAATGCAAATAGGAGCAATTAAGAATTCCTATTTATGACTAATTCTGAAGAAGACATATACAGTAGATGAGATTGAACACAGAGTGCATTTAGGCAAATTCTGTGCTATTCTTCTTCTCTACTACCAAGTTTAGGGAACATACATGAAATTGCATACATAGAAAACATAAAAAAAAAATACAGAGAAAAGAGACTTATTGATCCATAAATGACGCAAGAATCCTGTAGCATTTCCCAGAGCGTAAATTCCACATTCAGATGGCTCATCACAGTGAAGTTCCAGCAGCCTTTGTATTATATAGCTTCGATAACTTACAGCGCAGTTCAGAAATGAAATTACCAACCCCAATACATATTGTGGGGAGGTATTTATACAAAAGGGAGATACAAAATATCATGAGGATAAGTCCTAAACTCCTAAATTTCTTTACCAACTATTAAGAACTAGTAAGTGAGGGAATAAATGCTGTAGTAAATACGAATGCGCTAGCTGTCCAATTTGTCAGAGGAAATTTGACTTTCTGGGCTGAATGAGTCGGCTGCTTGCTACGCATTCATTCTGCGTGTGTTGTCCTGATGCTGGTACGCTGTTTGTTGCTGTCTTGGTCTTCAACATCGGTGCTCGATTTCTTTGCATTCAATGAGCTGTAGTGACTATTCTGCTTATGCCTTGCACCGCTTTTCCTTCCCTTTTGACAGGTGGACCATGCCATCTGTATATACTGACCTGTAGCTTACAAAAAGAATTAATAATCAAAATCATCTGAGCAATGTCTCCATCATTCCTCTCCACCAATCCTCTGTAGGTGGCTGATGCCTTTGTATCTTTATCAGTGTTTCATCAGCTTCAGTGTATCTATAAAAGTTTGGCTGGACTTCAAAGAGATGGTTTATCTCGTGTGCAATGTAGAATAGATTTTCTAGTTTATCAAAGACACTCTGTCCAGATGGAGGCCCTGTTTCTTCTAATGTGCTTGAGGAAGCTGTGATTTTATTGGAAGCATAGTTGTTTACCCTGTTGGCATAATGCTCATGTGACAGCAGTCTTCCAACGCTAGTTACTAAACTTGGTAGCCCTCTACTCTGTAATGCTGTGATTTTTATTCTGAACTCATCTACCTCTGCTTGCATTTCTTGGCATTTTCTTTCCAAGGTCTGCACAAAATTCCTTAGGGTCAACACCCTTTTTACTAGCAAGATAGTATCAGTCCTGTTCCTGATTCCTATTGTTGCCAACTGCTCTTTGGTGTGAGTGTTCAGGAATTGGATCATTCTATTAGCTTGCTCAGGCATATTTCCTAGAGATGCTCTAGCCTTTTGGTTTTCAAACTGAGCCAAGCCTATCAAATCCATTTTCTCATGAATGGTTTCAATGGATTGCCACTGGTCTGTGATGGATTGGCCAATCTTGGCCCACAAAATTTTCTTGACATCAGCTAGAGTTTTATCAAAAGTAAGCTCTTTCTCCAGCTCCTTTATTCTTTTTTCCATGGCTTTCGCTTCCCTTGTTTTCTCAGCTACATCCTGCTTTGACTTGTCATATTTTTCCTCAATTTTAGCCAGCTTTTCTTTGGCCTCTTTCAATTCTGCCATCTGCACTTCCAGGGCCTTTATTTCTTTCATCATATTGTCCATACTTAGGCTGGTCTCTTGCTCTGTAGGTGCTATAGTTGTTGCCGAAACTGGTGCTGAAGTTGAGGTACCTGCTTTTGATGCTGGAGTAGTGGGAGGGACTGCTATGGTGACCGTAGGAGGAGCAGCTGTAAGAATCTGAGCTGTTTGAATTGGCTGAGAGGCCAACTCTCCCTGTCTCCCTTGTAATGATGCCTCCAAGGCACTTTTTGTTTCTATAAATCTTTTATGTAAGCTCATAAGCAAAGTTACCACATCCTACTCTTCTTTTTGTTGTGCTATCTCTGTGGCTTGAGGATGCATTGTAGCTGGCAGCTTGAGTTGCCTTTTGAGGGATGCTATGTCTTCCTCTTTATTTTTTATCAAAGCTTGCATGCCTTTGGGATCAGTGGGATCATGTCCCAGCTCTATAATGATCTCCTCCAAGGACTTGATTCTATTGTCCTTGGCCTGTAATGAAGCTTTTTCCAATTCTAGTTGGGCAGAAGTATTGTGCAGAGAGTTTTTCAATCTATGGGCCAACAATGTTTTATCTACCAAGGTAGAATATACCACTTCCCCGATCTGCTTGTGCAATTCAATCTGGTCCATCGGATGGATATCTTTTGCGAGCACTTCCAGATTGGTTCTAATATAGTCAGCAGCTGATTGTGGTTGCTGCATTATAGGTCTGAAATGACTGAGAGTCATTTTGCCTTCCTAGATGTCATAGGCTGCCATTAGCCTTTGCTGATTGGTGAGAGCCATCCTTAGCAACTGGTTGTAAAGTTGGTACCTTACTGCCTCATTTCTAGCTTTGATATCAGTGAATGCTTTTTTAATGTCAGAGCCCTGCCTGCTCTGTTGCTTGGTGGATGTGACCTCCACCCCTTGTTGTCTCTCTTGCTCCTGCTGAAAGGAGCTAGCTGATGTCTCCATGCTTGGGGGAACTTGCTGTTCTGTTGGCCCTTCTGGCATTTCCTCTTCTGAAAAAGGATTTAATCTCTGTCTCTTTTCTCCTTGCTGGTCGGTAGATGTTCCTGGAGGGGTTTCTTCTTGTCTATTCCTTTTCTTTGCTCTCTCTTCATTAAGAGGAGTCTGTAACACTGGAATTTCAGCTGCCTTTGCTCGAGTAGAAGGGTCTTGCCCTTGACTTTGTTCATCTATAGAAGTAGGCCAATCTGCCATTGTTTCTTGCTGTTCCAAATTGTGCACTTGCTCTTCTGAATGTTGCACCCCTTTACCTTTGTCTATTGCTGCTGGTGGGGCACTTACTTGGGCAGGTTGCTGGGAGGTCGTGGCAGATGAGGTGCCTTCTCCAAGGTGCCGAGGGGCTGTGAAAAACACTTGTCCAAAAGATTCCAAGTCAACTGCTTTTTCAAGGTCTTTGATTGCTTTTTCTGCTATCTCTTCCTCAGAAAGTTCTTCAACTAGTGTGCCCTCTACCCATTCTTGTTGATTAGCATATTGTTCAATTTGAGGGATATTGCAGTGTTCATATGCTGCAAGCCTATTTTTGACTCTTCTAAGGCTTATAAAGTGATTAGGGTCATATGGTGCACAATAAAAGCTTGTTTTTAGCAACAGAAAGTTTTTCAAAATCTTGTCTGCCTCTTCCCAGGCTTCTTCTCTCTTATTGAAAATAAATGGGCCCAATTGATGTCTAATCTTGAGCTGTGCCTTTTTGCTTTTGCCATAGAAATGAATCATATCTGTATTACCAAATTGCCGGAAGTATTCTAAGGCAAAGAGTCTCATGGGGACATATTTTGGCAGTCTGTAAGGGGCTAACTCACAGCCATAAATCCTGATTACTGTGTGGTTTTGGTAAAAATACCAGTCACCAATGCTGTAGCTTTTGGAAACCTATAGAATCTTTTGCATCTCATCAGTGAGTCTAGGAAGAGGAGTGCTCACCAGTAAGGAGGAAGCTGGATGTATAAATAGGTCAATAAACTCGCAGTAGGTATATGGAGAGTAATAAACATGGTGGTAATGACCAAAATATTACAGACCTTCGCTCCCCCTTAGCATCCAATTTTCTGAGGAAAACTGGGAAACTATCAGGCTGATAGTACAGCAACAAATGATATATGTAGGAGGTGTATTTGAATACCCTTTCTCTCTCCAGGTTCATGAATTGCTCATGAATTTTTTCAGCTAGGAAGGTGGCATAATCATACAGGACAGCAGGGGGCTGTCCTGGAGCAAACATGGACAGCAACACCAAGACTGTCTCATCAACAAACTCACTGGTATTGAATCCCAAGATGCAGGATATGATGTCTACCAGCAGTCTCCCTGTTTCATAGAACCAAACATGTAGATAAGGAGGAGGTTGCTGGGGCTGAAAACTTGGTTCCATGAACAGCTGGGCAATTCTTGTGATCTCTGAGATAGGCAGCTTGGCACCTTGGTCAAGCAGAAGTTTCATGGAGAGAGGAGCCAGAGGCTTAGTTGGATCAAAGTTTAGCATCTTGTTTATGGTTTGAGGGGTGATGTGAAACAAAACAATCCCAGATGGAGCCAAAACTGCTCTTTGACTGGGTTAATAATTTTCACAACATTGATGGATGAGGTCAGGGAATACATTTACTTGTGGGAGATAATAGATTGGCATGTTGGACTCCCAGATACCAAGGACATCAGCATTGCTTATGTATCTTTTCCTTATCTCACAAAAGGTTTCAATGTGATATTTGTTGCTCAGTTCAACTGTTTCCTTCATTTGGTAATCCCTGTCAGCAAGGGGCAGCACTCCAAGTTCCTATGTGGTGCATTCAAGGGGGCAATATTTAAAGTTGTGGGAGTGGCCATTTTGAATTTTATCTGTGTTTATACTAGGAACCAGGATTAGTGCAACAACAGACTGATGAAAACCGCTTCTGAGGACTTGTAAGGGAGCTGAAGAATGAGTTTAATATGGCAGTGGCCTTCACTATCCGTATTTATGACAAAAGAGGCAAATTTAGAGAGTTCAGACAGGCTTTTCTTTTGTTAATGCATTCCCTGGAGTGAGAGGCTGTGAGGGCAAACTGCAGAGGGAAAAGGGGATGATTTTGGCCAAATGAGGGAAGTTCCTGTTGGGGATTTTGGCGAAAGGAGTCAATGCACGGGCAGTATGAAGATTCTCCCGGCAAAACTAACCTAAAAATAATTTTTTAACGGTGAATTTGCAAATGGGCGCGGGTTCGCAGGGTTTCTTTTGAATAGGGGATTTATCAGTGAATTTTTAGGCAGAATTTAGGTGTAGGAGTATCTTTGGGGGGAATTTGCAGGTGTTCAAGCAACTACAATGGAGAAAAACGGCGAAAAACAGGGTTAACAGATGAAATTTGGGAAAATACCTGGTTTTTATGGCGCAGAGGGCGGTTCAGTAGGTTCAATTGCGAACTGTGGGGTCGAATTTGCAGGCGACAGTGGCTCGGATGATCAAATTCGAGCTTGGGCGGTAAATCAACGTAAAAGGGCATGCACATCACTCCCGAACTGACCAATGAAAATGAAAGAAAATTGTTGTTTTCGCGTAATTTTATGAAAATTTGGGACTTTGGCGCTTTTGGCGTTTTTTGGCGATGACATCAGCATGATGTCATTTGGCGGGTAGCGGGTACGGTATGGTGACGTGGCAGCCGATGTGGGCGTTGACATGGATGGGTCACGAGGTAGACACATCGGATGGAACAGTGACATGGGGGCTGACGCAGGTGCCGACGTGGTGTATGACGTGGGGCACGAGGACAGAAGGCGGTAAATGGTTTTATCGGACCGCCTTTGGTACGGGGGCGGTATATTTCAGACCCCGCCTGACGCAATCAAAAGAGGGCACGCGTCTTTTGTACGACGGAAAAACCGCCGTGCTATCGGGCACTAACTCCCGTACGTCGGGGTGGCTCCGAAATCGGCGAGGGTCGTCAGATCTGGGAGGGCAGATCGGAGGGTTGACGGGATGCAGAGTTGCGGGTACAATACGGCGTGGGGACCTGCCCATATATTAATTATTATAAAATACTGCGGGGGTAAAACTTTGGTTATGTGGGTTTTGGGCGCCGAGGGTTATGGTTTATCCATTCAATCAAATATTTAAACAAAAACCCAAAAATATGAGCGCGGAGGGTAAAATAATAAGGTTTATGAGTGAGGGGGGGAATGATTATTAACTTAACCAAATGCTAAGTTAATTCCAAGGGCTAGGACGCGGAAAGGCTAATATTAGTCCCAAATGGACTAAATATTTCCCAAGACTGCATTATATGGCTATAGTGCCATGGGGTGGGATATTTTAATATTTTTTGGGGTTTTTATATAATTTTTTGTAGAACCAGGGGTAGGGAAAATGATTTAGGGAGTTAAATAATAGAGTTAGAAGTTAATATGGCTTTTTGGATTGAAATTGTGTAGGTGAATGCTAAGTTTATAAAGTGAACTTAGGCATGAGAGGAAATTGAAATGATGATTTTACACAAGAAATGTGGCTTTGAGCCTTTAAGCAAACCAGAAGTTTACTTAAGTTTTTCATGGAAATGGAATGAAGTCAAGAGTTTTTGAGCAGATCTCAATCTCTTTAAGGGATGTTAGTGAGTGTTTGTTGTGAGGGAGGAGAGGGGAGGTTAGTCATGCTTCCATTGTTTTTGCAGTCCAAGAACTGCCTTAGTGCTTGTGTCACTGATGATATGAGTCTCTCTTGACAAGACAAAAAATGAGCACCCTCCTGCTTCTGCAACCTCAAACTACCTACCCAGCCTAATACACCTAGCATTTTTTCTTTCATTTGATTGGGTGCACTTGAACTATCAAACCCTGATTGTCCTCTTTTTCTTTTGAGTGTCCTCCTATCTAAATCTACCCTTATTTCTTCCAAGGGCCTAGATTAAGCAGTTGGGCTCCTTAATTTCTCTGCCTAGCTACTCATCTGCCAAGCTTGAACTGTTTGGACAGATATTCATTCTCTATTCTTACAACAGTAAATTCAAATATGGATTGGCCCAGATTGAGTTGTTGGACCATCCATCAAATGTGAGTAATTCACTCATGACTTGAAGTTCTTTAAAAATGGAACAGTAGTGGCACTTGAGCTAGCACACTTTCCTAGCCTTTTGGTTTGGGGTTCATTTCTGTTATTTTTTCTGACCAATTCATTTCTCTTGCCCTTTGATTTTTCTTTTAGGGCATACCCTCTTTACATTTTTTAATTCTCTCTAACTCTTTACAAAATATGGAACCTTTACAGCATGAAAAGATGAACATATTTGGCACTTCCACTGTCAATCATGAAAAATGAAACCTATTGGTATAGGAACCTAACAGAAAGATCGACATCGAATGAATCAACATGATGATCGAATGAAGGAGAAAAGAGATCATGACAACCACGATCAGAAAATTCGATATGTTCATCGGCATCCTCATGATCTGATGAATCGTATAGAGGGTTTAATGAGAAGAAAGGATGTTCACCCTCTGCGTTTTTGGAAATTATAGATGAAATATTGAGTGGATTTACAAACACAGATGTGTCCTCTCCGTTGTGCAATGACAGACTGACATCTGGTGTATTCTATGAATGATCGAATGTAGATGCATCCGGGAATGTATTCTCACACGGAAAATACAGTGAGGGCCTGACATAACCATCAGCTCGAGTTGAAGTGTCTCGACATCTTGTGGGGTTTCCACTTCATCAACAGGTAGATCATTGAATACGGGTGGCTTAGAAATATCGACAGTGAATGAATCAACATCATGATCGAATGAAGGAGAAAAGAGATCACGACAACCACGATCATAAAATTTTATATGTTCATCGGCACCCTCATGATATGATGAATCGTACAGAGGGGTTGTTGAGAAGCAAGAATGTTCACCCTCTGCTTTTTTGGAAATGACAGATGAAATATTGAGTGGATTTGCAAACATAGATGTGTCCTCTTCGTTGTGCAATGAGAGACTGACATCTAGTGTATTCTATAAATGATCGAAAGTAGATGCATCCAGGAATGTATTCTCACATAAAAAATCAACAATGGCAGAACCCCCAAAGATGTCAGAAAAAAGCGAATGAGGTGCGGACATAAGGAGTTCATTCTTCATCGTAGGTTCTTCTTCAGATTCCCACACATAATCATCATAAATGATAACGCATGTTGGCTGATCAACACCAACTCCATCGACAACTTGATCCTCGTGAACAACAAGCATGGAGTCCGAAAAGGGATAACATAACAAAGTACAATCCGGAGGGTCAACGGAATGGTTGGAGAGAGGTTGAGGAACTAAATCCACGTGAAAACCAACAGTTTTGTCAGGAAAATCTACACAGAGATCAAGAGCGGGTGGGGTGGGAGGATGTGATAGTTCAACAGATGGATGTGCACCTTCTCTCACCTCACACTATGGGGCCATAGTTGTTGGATGATATGAGGACAGATAGTCACTTGTGACAGCAACTGTGTCCACCTTGGATTTAGCAAATATAACACCAAGGTATGCTAGGGTCGGTTTGAATGATTCTAAGATATGTGTATTCTCACATACATGAAGTAGATACTAAAATATTCCATTGAGAAATTCCCAATCAAATTTATCCTCTAGGAATTGAAATGTGAGATTACGAAAGCGATACCAAAATTGCGCCACAGATTCATCAGGAGATTTCTGTAATTGGAGAATTTTTTTATTAAGTGCTTGATGATCAAAGTTATGGAAAGCATGACATAAATCTAAAACAAGGTGATAAAATGAGTGAATATACTTTTTTGGCAGTGTGTTAAGCCATTGCAATGGGTGCCCACGAAGCGTGAATGCGAAAAGCATGTAGATCACATAATCCTCACGTGATTCGATGTTTTCACATGGATTGGAAAAGGCAAGACTAGGCCTATCCCAAGATGTTCTTCCTCCACCTTCATATGTGTTCTGTGACAAGAGATTCCAAAACTCCTCCGACATTTCAAAGTCATCTCCATAAGACAAACATCTAGGAGGGCAAAGTGTAACATAAGACATGATCAATGTGTTAAGATTCAAAATAGATTTTGAGGACTCAGCTTGTCATCTGGCCCTCCTTCTAGTGCTAGAAATGTTGATGATGCTGGACCCGCCAACATGTCAAGGGGATCTCCCCGGTAAGAAGTCCCAACTAGACCTCAGATCGTTTGGAGTAGGAGTCCCACTAGTGGGTAGTAAATCTATGCCTTGACATAAGGAATAGTCCATACATCAATGCGTAAGTAAAACTACATACATTGCTAAAGTAACCAGAATAGTCAAACTACAATAACAACATATGCATGAATTGTGTTGGCTCTATTATATTATATAAAGTCAAAGTTCCATCCATACATACAACCATGACAACCACTAGCCCCAATAGTGGAACATTACGGTCAACACCACCTGCTCCTCCAAAGATATGTGCTCACTCTACATTGTGGAGAAGCCAAGGCTCTTCACAATACTCTTCAATCCCACTCTAAGCAATGCCTAGAAAAATCTTGGCTCCCAAAAGCCTATTCTATGATTTATGAGGTTTTATTTATAACAAAGGATGGGGTGACCCTTGACATTCCCTTTTGTGACTCTTGAACTACCCTCATGACTCTTTACATTACATATGATTTTTTGTATTCCACTAATGACACTTGGAATTTCACTTTACATCATGTTTACAAAACTGATACATTTTCCACATATACCCATGTGGGACAAAATTGGCTTGAGTCTGCCAGACAAAACAACATTAAGACTCGGACAACTGTGAAAGACCAGCTCATCAACCTTTGCTTTGTGATCCTCGATCATGAACTGATGTCATGCTTGATAGTGTGCAATGGTGTCCATGTACTCTTTGATGAAGTCCTTCTGGAAATGAACCCTTTCCTCCATTGCTTCCGGGTATACTGATTTGGAACCTCGGTCCAACTCATCCTGTAACATGCGCAACTTAGTCGTGAGCAAGGCCAGATCTGTGATGTACATCTGCATGTTATCTCTGCTGACGTGAAAATTTGCACTAGTGGTCGTGAGCATCGATTGATCAAAGCACGCATCGAGCTCCATTCTAACTTGGTTCTTCTCTTCGGCCTCAGTGAGCATACCAATCGCGGGGTGCCATACTTTCTCACGACGACATCCAAACTCTTGTGCATACAAATCCTCAATACTAGTGATGAGTAGTGGGAGTTCCTCATAGTTTCAGATCTGACTCTAGATGCGTGCTTTATCCAACTCCACTTGTGGCTTCATTATCTTATGCAAGTGAAGTGGGTATCCTTTGTACCTCATTGTACATGTCTTTACATGATCAACTACGACATGTATTTTTGCAAGTGTTCACACTAACCTGGTGCAGCGCTGTTGATGACCATGTAAGTGGACAAATTCCTTGTGCACGATGATGAATCTATCATACAGTCTCCGCATGATTGTCTCAAGGGTCGATAGAGTTAGTAATTAAGGCCATCTTCATTTCTGCTTCGGCGGATCCTATTGATTGTTCCTCTCTCTTCTTTCCTGCTTGCAACTCCTTAGCCATGCACTCATTTTCTACTATCAAGAACCTGACACTCGAGCTCGTGGCTTCGACATAAGCCTATTTATCATTGGCCAAGGCAGCTGGATGTCTCCATACATCTGACACAATCACCTGTTCTTCCAATTTTGTAGGTGATGCATGCTCATCCGGGGTGCACACTCTACGTACTTGTACAAACCTCTACTATGACTCATCAAAGGCTATGTTGTACATCTCTATTCCTAAATGGTCCTCAAGGATAATGGTATCCCCTTGTTCACTCGGGACTTTCTCTACTTCTAGAACTAGTGAAGCCTGTGGATTGACCTCGGTTACTATTAACATGAGGTCGGTTTCCTGATCTTGTTCAGTCTGCTCCACCTTCATATCCATATGTTCTAGAATTTTTTCATCGTATAGAGCAAGTTCATGTTCCTATGGATCCTCACCTTGTTCCCCATCTATTGTTGGTTCAGATTCTTCAACCTGTATTGGTATGGCTTGCGTTGTCTGCACGCCTTGCACTTCTTCCTATTCATGTTCTTTTTCCTGCTCATGTTCATGTTGCGCTTCCTTCTTTCTTTTTTGTAGCTCTTGTTCTTCCCTGAGCTTCTATTGGACTTCCTGTAACATCCTCTTAGTATCTTGCAACCTTTGCTTCTCTCTCTTTATTTGCGCTATCCTCCTGTCGTGATGTCGCCTCTTCGTATCTATCTCAAAAGCTACCTTTTCCACAAGTGGGTCTTTCTTAAACTTGTAGCTTTGCTCCATCTCTGTGCCTTCGAAAATATTCCTCTTACCTTTGTCTTTCACAGGTTTGTTTCTTGATATTGCTATTATTGCTTCTCCCTATGGTGTCGATGCCTTGAGTGATTCTAGCCACTCCATTGCAATGCTGACCGATTCATTGAGCCTAGAGGAGTTGTAACAATATCGCCATGGGTCTTTCTCTAGCCAATGACACGCCCTGTAGATCCAAGGATAGTATACTCTCACACAGTGGTCCTTGCATAAACCATGTGGGTCGTACGGGTTGAAGCTCCTGGTGCCAAACTTAAACTTCTTGAAGTCTTCCACGTCGGCATCCGCTTCTTTCAAACTTCTAATCGCATACAACCCGATTCGCACAGGAAGCGTGGGCCAAGGTGCCTTCTTCTTCCTGTGCAATCCAGCTAAAAACCCTGTCAAGATGTGGTATGCAACATCCTGCATAACCAACTTGTTCGTGGCGAACCACAGCAACACATGCGAAGCTTTCTCCATGTTGTACATCCTGATGAAGGTTACCTCAGGTGATGCATACCAATATGCAATATTCATCAATGCCTCCATTGTTGCCTGGGACATACACAGTGGATCTTGTTCAAAGATAATCATGTACAAAGGGGCAACGAAATGGTCACATATTATATCTATGACTCCTCAGCAGCTGCAATCTAAGACCAGCTTGCAATATATGTTCACAGCACTTTCTCAAGGTGTACATACCCAACCCATGCCAAGAAACTATTGGTGTGCATAGATTGCATCGAGCAAGTATGAAGACATGAAGAAATTTATTGTTTATCCTTGGGTAGACTTTAAGCATTGGATAGATGCACTTTCAACTGGAGAACCAATGTGTCGGACCAGTTGAATGGTTTTCCTTCACTTCTGATCCAACATAGTAACCCAACTCTACGGGAAGGTTTTTGTACTCCCTTGGCCAAACAAGCGGCATGTGAAGATGACCAAGAACTAATATGCCTCCCTGAGTGTCTTCGTCTATATATCTGGTTAGGTTTCATCTTGAACTCTGTTGGCTCCTTTACCCAACATTTCAAGATATCTCTTGTGTTTGTGATGTCGTTGGGAGTGTAAAATGGTGCATCCATCCTGCTCACTAGGAATGGAAAACTATATATCTCCTAATAATCCTCTGTATGAAAGGAAGAAATCCTTTCTCCACTGACATTGCTCATTATAATTGTCTCAGGATCAGTATGTGAGACAATCGAGTAGATCACATCTATGCAAGGGAACACAGGAAACCTGCATGGAACCTCGTATAGTCCTGACTTATGGATGTTCACATAAACCTGTTGATCCTCCAGATTTTCCTCAAAGCTTCCTGAGAATATGGTGTTGATGTCTTTCCATGTGATCTTTATGTCCTTCTCGATGAATAGGTGTGTGTCTGTGTACACAAGAAAGCTCATTGACCCCTGTTCAACCACATCCCCAGTACTGCTTTTGATTGTGTCTTTTGATCCTACTCTCTTGGAATCCATTGTACCTATACTGCTTAGAGACTAATGAACACCTGTGATACTTAGAGATAGTGAAACACTCATGGAAAACAAATTTCAGTTGAAAACCAAAAGCAACTTGAGGACTAACATGCAATAGACCTAGTTGATTGATTGGGAAAATTGCGCAATTTTGCCTCGGAGAGGCTCAGAGATTGATAGCTAGAACTGCACATAGCATAATCCAGACTGCTAGTGAGCTGATTGTCTACTAAAACTACACAGATCATAGTCCATCTTGGCCTACTAAGGACTGGAACTGCACAATGCACAGTTTCAGTCAGCATGACTACTGCCCGGGAAAGTGCATTACGCAATTATAGGGGCCAACAAGAGCATTGTCTCCCAAAACTATGTAGAGCACAGATTGGGAAGCCAGTGGGAGGAAATTTATGTGCAATTCCTGGGAGCAAGGCAGAGCCTTTCATCCCAGAAATGTGTAGTGCAAGCCGAGCAAGGAAAGGTTTGGGCCAACGTAGCTCAGACCTGTCGACGGACAACTGAAAAGCACTAAGGACTGAATGCATGTGCATAGCTGATGCAGATCTGAGTGAAATAAACATGCATGCAATTAAGCAAGTGTAGAAATCATTCAGTCGACAAAACCAATAAGATCAAGAAGAAACTCGTCGAAACGGCGACCGTGAGTGTAGAAACAGTGTCATGCGTACAACACTAAGGAAAGGTAATGAAAAACTTAAAACAACACTTATACAAGCTAAAATATATTGAAATTCTAGTTGTCATTCAATAAAACTAAGGAAACAACACCCATACAAGATGAAAACTAAAAAGGGATAGAAAAAGTGGCAAAAGGCATCAAAAGAAAAACTTACCCGAAAAATTTGCATCGACTGTGTCGAAGGTTCCTAGATGCCTCAGGAATGTCAGAGCTCCAAGATCGAATGTGAAGAATAAGCTCTGAGGCATTGTTTAAATATATTTTTATAAATTAGCATTTATGACATGCATGCCAAAAATCTAGGAAAAAGTGACACTTGGTGGGAAGTTTCTAAAAATGGTTTTGCATGTAACTTATGTTGCTAAAAATAGATACCTAAAATCTAGGGATGATTTTTCGCTTTTTTCTTTTTTCTTTTTCAAGAAAAGTTTCCCAACATGCAAGGAAGGATTGCGCAGTTCTGGAGGGAACCAGACAACCTTTCGGCACATGCGACGGACAATCAACGAGGGAAATCTTATGTGTTGTTTTTGGATTGAGGGGCCTTGCCTGACTAGCCAACTCTGCGCAATTTTCCAGAGCAGTGATGCTGGGCTGCACTCTACATTTCTGAATAGTAAAGTAGTTGGTCAGTTCTACACAATTTTGGAGAATATAGCAGCCAGCCTGGGCTGCTCTGCGCATTTCTGGATGCCAATTAAGTTGGGCCAGTTTCTGTGCAATCCTGGATGGCAGTACAACTGGCTAAAACTATGCAATTTTCTAGAGCAGTGTCGGCTAGCCTGCTCTGCGCAATATCCAAAGCAAGGTTTCTTGGCCTGCTCTGTGAAATTTCTAAGTACAAGGAAGCTTTTGGGCTGCTCTATGCATTTCTAGAGGGGAAGACAAGTTGCCCTCCATATTTGTGCAGTTTTTCCCAATAGTCGGTCGACCGGATGTGAACCAAGTGTTGGGTGTGCTTATGGTTGACCGATAGGACACATGAGTTGAACATAAGCTATGAAATGATAGATGAACTCTAATAAACATAAGTACCTGATCAATTCAGAATAGTTGCAATGATTTCGAGGAGAGAGGCTCCAAAATGAAGCGAAGGAAAAAATTTGGAGGGTGGTTGTAGCCGCTACAACACGCCGTTTGGAATTTTAAATGATTTACTTATAGAAATAGAAGGTAAAAAAGTTGCAGTTGAAGTTGAGGTTGTTGATGCTCAGCTTGAGTATAACCTTTTACTTGGTTGAAGTTGGACTTATGCTATGTCGGCAGTAGTCTCATTGTTTTTTTGAATGATCGTGTTTCCTCACAAAGGAAAAATTTGTGAAAGTTGACCAATTGTCCTATTACACTCCAGACCCTAATTCTACTGGTAGTACTCCTTTTTCTAGAAAATCCACTACTCTATATGAAGAATTTGGTGTTGGTCTTCTCAAAGATTCATCTCTAATGGGCACTTTCGTATTGTCTCCACCAAATCCTCCTCATAATGTTGCCCAGGTTAATATGATTACATCAAGTACTTTTGAATCTTCGGATCCTTGGAAAGTGCCTTTAGAGTCAGAATTAAACTTAGACAGCATTGAGATGCCTCTTAGTCCTTTTGAAATGGCTTATCAGCTAGTCTAATCTTTTTCCAACCCATCAACATCTAAAAATGATCGAATGAATATGATCATTGATGAGTATTCTCATTTGTGACGTCTAGAACCAATTTCAATGTTTGATCCTTTTGATAAAGAGTTTTTAATTGATGAAGTTATTATGGAAGTAATGACTTTGGACGAAATTCCATGGGATGATCATCATCATTGCTCATCTTTCTTACCCTGTCTTGAAAAAGTTGAGAATATTTTCTCGTCTATGTTTTCATCAGAGATTATTATTGATCCTCAATGTCCCATAGCTATCCTTTCTTCTGATTCTAAGAAGAATTTAGGAAACATATTAGAAACACTAACAATAGAAATCTCGGTGAAACCAGGAATTACTAAAAATATTCATATAGGAGCTTCTTGTTCTTTAGAAGAGATTTAGAAATAAAAACCCTATTTCAGGAACTCCACGACAATTTTGCCTTGTCTTATGAAGAAATGCTAGGAATCGACCCTAGTATTGTAATACATGAAATCAAAACTTACGTGGATACCAAGCCTCTCAGGCAAAGATTGCATCTGGTGCATCCACGAAAAGTTGCCACTATAAAATCTAGGGTTGAGAGAATATTAAAGGCAAGATTCATTTACCCCATTCCTTTAACTAATTGGGTACCAAATGTAGAAAATCCTATAGATTCACAAACTAATGGAATTTGCTAAAGCAAGAGACAAGAATCTACTTCTATTCTTTACAGCGGAAGCCCATAAACATCAAGCAAAAACTAATCAATAGAGGAAGAGAATCAAAGGCACATAGCACAATAAATATATGGGGAAAGCCACAACTCAAAACCCCATTATATGTTTTGTATTAATCCAGAAAATTAAGATGAAATTACAATGCTTGTTCTCTCTAGAACAATCCCAGCACTCAGCAAATTTAATATCCAACTCATAAGCAAGCTCAAGGCCAAAGCTTAGCCTCTTCACAAGCTCTCCAAGTCTCTATTCCAATGTGTAATTCCTATGGAGGATAGCTTTTATTTAAAGTGAAATAAAGTCTCTAAAAACTGCGCAATCCCTCAAGGGTCAGTTCCTGAATGCCAGTATTGTCAGTGCAACTCAGAAAAATCTAAAACATATAGCTCATTGTCCTTGCACTCTAGTCTCAACCGGGTCTTTCTTAGAATCGACATGCATGAGTTTCTGATGAGTAAATATTTAGTTAACTAGAGTAGCACCGGTGGAGTTCATTAGTGACACCACTGACAACTAACTCACTATTAGTTCTCTCAATCAGTTTGAGAACTAAATTAACTGAACTGACTCATGAAACTGAGTCTTCTATTTTAAAACTCACAATTAACTCATACTAGACTCCTACAAAGTAGGGAGAACATACACATGATGACAGAAAGACTTCCAACTCAAATTTCCTAATTTAAGTAAGTTTAATAAACTTAATTAACTAATTTTAAGTTGCTATGAGAATAGAATTCGAATTTAAATGAAATTTTAATTCAAGGAAAAATTAAACTGGAATTTCTTGTTGCCATTTCTCAACACTCCCTCTCAACAAGAAAGGGATTATCAACTACCTTGATCCTGTCTACGTGAAACTCGAATTTACATCTTGACAATACCTTTTTCAAGGTGTCAGTATCTTTCTCCTCCATGGGAATGTAATCTAACAACATGATCTGCCTTAATACACAATCTTTGAGATGATGATACCAGATATCAATATGCTTGGACCGATCATGAAAGACTGGATTTTCAGAGATTTTGATACAACTATGGTTATCACATTAAATCACTGTCGAATCCATCTGTTGACCAAACAAACCAACCAGGATCTTCCTCATCCAAATAGCCTCACATGTTGCCTAACTTGCAGTCATGTACTATGCCTCTGCCAAACTAAGTGCAACCAATCTTTGTTTCCTGTTGTATCAAGAAACTGTCACTGACCCAATACTAAAGATCCCTCCTAATGTGCTCTTCTTTTCGGATGGACTCCCTGCCCAATCTACATCAATGAAGCCTTGAAGCTTCACTCCCTTTGTTCGTTTGTGACATAACCCAAACTGAGTAGCGCCTCTGAGGTATCTCAATACATGCTTTTCTTCCTTCCAATACAGCTTGGTAGGCCTAACCATCGCTTGACTAAGTTGGTTAACTGCATAGCGCATATCTAGTCATGTGTTCACCAAGTACATGAGTGAACCCACAAGCTACCTGTAAACAGTAGCTTCCACTACTTACCCTGAAGTAGCATCCTCCTTCTTCCAATTACTAGCTAGAAGAGTCTCCATGGGTTTCCTACTCTCCATGTGGAATCTCCTGATTATATCATTGGCATACTTGCCCTGAGATACAAACAAATCCCAATCTCCCTTCCATACCTCCATGCCAAGAAAGTAATGCATGAGCCCCATATCCTTCATCTCAAAATCTCTTCCAAGGTCCTCCTTACATGATTTGATGAGCTTCTCATCACCTGTTAGTATAAGATCATCTACATAAAGTACAATGATCAACATCTTACCTTCCACCACTATGTGATATAGGTTCGCATCCACTTTACTCTTCATGAAGCCCAACCCAGTGAAGTAGCTATCTATCCTGGTGTGCCAAGTACGGGGTGCTTGCTTCAGCCCATACAACGCTCTCTTGAGTCGACACACATGTATCTCATGGTCCAAGGTTTCAAAACCTTCAGGCTGCTCTATGTACACCTCTTCCTCAATCATGCCATTAAGGAAGGCAGTCTTCACATCCATCTGATCGATCTTCCAACCCATCTGTGTTGATAGTGCCAAAATAGATCTGATTGATGAGTACCTTGCAACAGGAGTAAAGGTCTCATCATAGTCAATCCCCTCTACCTGTGAAAAGCCACGGGACACAAATCTAGCCTTATGCTTCTCCACGCTACCATCTACAGCTTGATTTACCGTGTAAAGCCAAAGGGAGCTCACAATTGACTTGTCCTCCAATATCGGGACCACATTCCAAACACTATTTCGAACTATGGAGTCATACTCCTCCACCATCGCGTCAACCTAAACTGGTTGTTGCACTGCTTCCTGAAAGGAATATGGCTCTCTCACAACACAGGCACCCATAAGTGCCATGTATCCAGTGTACCTCTCTAGTGACCTCCTTTGTTTGCGCTGAGAAGAGGGTTCTCCTACATTCTCCTATGCATCATCCAACAATATGTCAGCCTCTCTAGTGTGCTTTCTTCCCTCTCTAGAAGACTATGCCTGAGTGGATGTCTCCCCTATCTGAATCTCTGCATGTAGCTACTCCACATCAATCTCAGTCCCCTCAACCTTAGGAGCTAAAAGCTCCTCATTCACATGTAGCACAATCTCCCTCTCAAGGTATACTCACATGGCCTTTTCCTCATCAAACCCAATATCCCTACGAACCACTGTCATCCGACTGGTCGGCATGTACACCCAATAGTTGTGGGGTGTATCAGTGTACCCCACAAAGATCCCCAACTCTTCTGTTGGCTCAAGCTTCTTTCGTGCATCTTTGGTCACATGGAAATAAATTGATGACCCAAAAATCCTGAAGTAACCAACATATGTCCTCTTACCAGAATAAGCCTCCTCTGGTTTCTTCATCTCAAGTATCTGATGTGGGCTACGGTTCTAAACATAAACCGTTGTGTTGCATGCCTCAACCCACAAGTGTAGTGGTAGGCCCTGATCATGCAACATCTCCCTTGCTACCCCTACTATGCTCCTGTTCTTCCTCTCAGCAACCCCATTCTGTTGAGAGTTATGGGGTGTCGTCAATTCTTATTTAATATCTTCTGCTACATAGAATTTATTAAACTCATTGAAGACATACTCACCACATTATCACTCTGTAGAGCTTTAACCTTCTTGCCAGACTCTTTCTCTACCAATGCTTTGAACTCACAAAACTTTGTGAAAGTTTGATCCTTTGTCTACATAAAAATTACCCATCATTTATGAGAATAGTCATCAACAAATATAACATAATACCTTTGTTTAGCCATGGATGCTATCGAGAATGGTCCACACACATCTGAATGGACTCTCTTTAGAATAGACTCTACTCGACTGTCTCTGTCTCCAAAGGAAGACTTGGTGTATTTTCCCAAAGTACAACCCTTTCATGTATCAACTTGCTCAAGCACACCTTTGGGAAGACTGGTAGAGATTTGCTGCAATATCTTCAAAACCCCATGATGCAAGTGGCCCAATCACATGTGCCACAACTCGCTGACATCTCGGCTCAACATCTTTTCCTCTTTTGAACTCAAAGCAGCACAATCCTCTACCTCTATCTTATAGAGATTCTGAACTCGAATCCCTATCTTCTTTGCTTAACCTATGGCTATGTGTCGAAGGAACGTCTTTCCTTTCGAAAATATCACATCATATCCTCTATCCTCAAGCATGGCAATAGATACCAAGTTCTTCGTCAATCCAGGTACATGATTAAAATTCTTCAAGGTTATTGGAGCTACATGCTCCCTCTGAAAAGTAATAGTGCCCACACCAGTAACACTATACTTACCATCATCACCCATCTCGATATGCATCTTGAAATATTTCTTCTCCAGTTCACTAAATAACTCTTTGTCGCCAGTCATGTGGAATGAAGCTCCATTGTCCAAGTACAAGACACTTCCCATCATTGAAGACACCATGTACGCAATGAGGGAAAAGTCGAATTCGAATAGGGAGGCCAAAGCCTCACCTACTGCTCCTCCTGAGGACTTCTCCTTGGACTTATTCAATGGAAAATTTGTAGCAAAGTGTCCCATCTTCTGAAAATGAAAGCATTTAAATTTCATCATGTCCTTCTACTTACCTCCGTGAAAAGAATCTGATTTTGAATGGGAAATTTTATCTTATGGACAATTTGTAGCAAAGTGTCCCATCTTCTGAAAATGAAAGCATTTAAATTTCATCATGTCCTTCTACTTACCTCCGTGATAAGAATCTGATTTTGAATGGGAAATTTTACCTTTCCCCTTCCTCGCCTTAATCACTAAGGCACAGTTCTCTTCATCATCAGTCTTTGATGAAGAGCCATCCCTCATGTTCCTCCTGATCTCATCTCGCATCAAATCCCACCATAGTCGTTCCCAATCTGGTATCTTCTCTCGACCATTGACAGAGTCTTGATAACTATGCCAACTCTTTGGGAGTCCAAGAAGAGCAAGGCTCACCATATGCTCCTCGGAAACCATGATTCCAACACTTCCAAGTTCATTGCGACATTGAGTGAACTTGGTCAAGTATTTCAGAATTGTCTCACCTTTCTCCATATTGATTTTATGAATTTTATCCTTCAGTGCCAACTTCCTTTGATCACTACTATTTTGATACAAGTCCATCAGTTTTTTCCACATAGCATGCGGGGTTTCCTTTCCATGGATACTTGAGACAATATGATCTCAAACTCCCTCAAGGATTATCTACCTTGCCTTCACCACACACTTCTTCCACTCAGCCAAGTTCTGTGCATCAGTAGCTACTGGCTTAGGAATTGCTTATTCAACAAATTCCTTCAATCCATTTTCCTCTAACACAGCCTCCATCCTATCCCTCCAGGCTATGAAATTTGAGTTGTCTTCCAAGGCATACTCAAGCCTCAACCCATGGAACACCATCTACTGATCCTGAAGTATGTATTGCAAATTCGAATTTCACCTGTAACCCAGAAGCTCAAAACTTTGAAATCTCCTCTAGTATATTGTTCTTAGCTCCGATACCATGTAACAAATCATATGGATTCACAAGCTAATGCAATTTGCTAAAGCAAGAGACAAGAATCTACTTCTACACTTTACAGTGGAAGCCCATAAACATCGAGCAAACAATAATCAATAGAGGAAGAGAATCAAAGGCACATAACACAATAAATATATGGGGAAAGCCATAGCTCAAAACCCCATTATTTGTTTTGTATTAATCTGGAAAATCAAGATGAAATTACAATGCTTGTTCTCTCTAGAACAATACCAGCACTCAGAAAATTCAATATCCAACTCATAAGCAATCTCAAGGCCAAATCTTATCCTCTTCACAAGCTCTCCAAGTCTCTATGCCAATGCGTAATTCCTATGGATGAGAGATTGTATTTAAATGGAAATAAAGCCTCTAAAAACTGCACAATCCCTCAAGGGTCAGTTCCTGAATGCATGCACTATCAGTGCAACTCAGAAAAATCTAAAACAAATAGCACACTCTCCCTGCACTCTAGTCTCAACTGGGTATTTCTCAGAATCGACATGCATGAGTTTCTGAGGAGTAAATATTCAGTTAACTAGAGTAGCACTGGTGGAGTTCATTAGTGACACCACTGGTAGTTAACTCACTATTAGTTCTCTCAATCAGTTTGAGAACTAATTTAACTGAACTAACTCATGAAACTGAATCTTCTATTTTACAACTCACAATTAACTCATACTAGACTCCTACAAAGTAGGGAGAACATACACATGACAACCGAAATACTTCAAACTCGAATTTCCTAAGTTAAGTAAGTTTAATAAACTTAATTAACTAATTTTAAGTTGTTATGATAATAGAATTCAAATTTAATTCACAGTTTAATTCAAGGACAAATTAAATTGGAATTTCTTGCTTCCATTTCTCAACATCAAATATTGTACATGTTAATAAAAATGAAGGACATATTTGAGTATGTTTCAATTACAGGGAAATTAATAAACTTTGTCCCAAAGACAACTATCCAACCCCGTATATCAATCATATTTTTTATGATTGTGCTAGAAACGAGATTTTCTCTTTCATGGATGGATTTTCCGGTTATAATCAAATAAACATACTCCCTATCGATTAGCATAAAACTTCTTTTATTTGTCCATGGGGAACCTTTTCCTATCGCAAGCTTCCATTTGGCTTGAAAAATGATGGTGCAACTTTTCAAAGAGCAATGTCTTACGCATTTCATGATATCAAACATATTGTTCATCCCTATTTAGATAACCTACCAACTCATTCAATGAGAAGGAAGGATCACCCATTACATTTGAAAGAAAATTTCATTAGATGTAGGCACTACAATATTCATTTGAATCCACACAAATGCGTTTTTTGCGTACAATCCGGTCGACTTATAGGATTCATAGTCTTGAAAGAAGGCATTCGTGTCGATGCCCTTAAGGTAGAGGAAATTCTAAATTTTCCTGCTCTTTCTAGTCTTCACCAACTCCAAAGTTTGCAAGGGAAAGAAAACTTTTTTCATAGATTCATCCATAACTATGATGAACTAACCCAAGGTTTTACCCAACTGTTGAAAAAGGGAATTCCATTTATTTGTGATGAGCTTTCTCAAAAATCTTTTGATTCATTAAAACACACGTTGACTAACGCATCGTTGTTGCATCCACCTAATTATCATTGGGATCACTTTCTATACCTAGTTGTGTCTGATGCCACCATGATCCGTATATGAAACTACTTGAGGTTTACATAAAATTGCAAGTGATAAAGTTAGAGTTTTAAGCCTCTTATGTCAAATTCATAAACACATAAACATGAATTAAAAGTTCGGTTTTTGCAAAAAATTGCAAACAACATCACCATAACAGCGAACACAACACAATAAAATGATGAAGGAGTTCACCCCTCCTGGGCTACATCTCCTGGTCCAGCTTCCAATGGTTAGGCCTCTTGCATTATGCTCATAAAAATGGTTTTTAAATCAAGTTACAGTGCTCCAATGGCTTCAAAACTTTCAAAAACCCCTATCTAGCCTCTTTCTGCTCCCAAAAAGGCCAAAAACTGAGAAAGTTATGATCTTCTTTCTCCCTTTTCCCAATTCTATAGCTAACAAACCTACAATTCAGCCAAAACCTGGCATGTGTGCCCTGAGAGCGGAAAAGGCTCGTTAAACTTGGCATGATTTCCGCTCGGTGGGCGAAATTGCAAGACAGATAAGGGTGCCTTTAAGCCCCCAGTCCCAAAAACCTCGGCCACATGGAGGCCATATGGCCGCATAAAGTGTCGAAGTTAGGGGACTTTATCTAGCCCCTATCTACGTGCACCCTCAGTCACATGGATTTTGCATAGAACTTGGGGCTAGCCCCCTCTGGCTAGCCCTTCACCTCCATTTGTGTGCAGTCACATGTTGGGTCATATGACCCGAGGCTGGCCCCCTTCCCTTTTGGCACTCGGTTCTCAGGTAGAGGGCATATGACAATTGTTCTAGCTGAGAGGGTTGGTTTCCTATCTGATTGCGTCCTTGGTTCTCGCATTTGGTTCCATTACATTGACATGGTGTGGTGTTGACCCATGGGCTAGGCTAGGGCCTAGCCCTTGGACCCTCGCCCACAATCCCATGGCGCTGGGTTGGCCAGGGCTCAGAACCATTGTGTGGTATGTTGGTGAGGGCCATGGTTAGTTTGAAGGAGGTCATGTGTTCAACTCCCTAGGATTTTGTTTAGCCTTTGGTTGGGCCATGTTGTAGCCTCTGGTTGGTCCACCTCAACCCATCATCCAACCAATAAAATTAACCAATTCTAGAGCCAATATGATTGTGCCAAGTGTCAAGCAAAGAGTGGTTGACTAAGCATAGTCAGGGTCTAGTCAGTAATACGGACTGCTGACTGGGAAATCCTGCAACTACCTTTTTGAAATTTTAGTTGTTCCCAAAGCGATCAAAACATGTTTCTGGGAGCATACGACGTCTGTTTTTTGTGAAAAGACTTGCGTTGGATTCAAATCGCCAAGATATATCTAGTCGTTCCATTTTCAAGCCATTCCGATAATTTTCATTTTTGAGCATATTTTTGATCCACCGAATTACACCATTGGCATGGTGTTAGTTCAACAAGATGACTCTAGCAGCAAACATGTGATTTATTATCTGATTAGGAATCTCACTAAAACTAAGATCAAATACACACATGTGGAGAAGCTAGCTTTGGCAATTGTTCAAGTTGTTCAACGTTTTCGTCACTATATACTTTTACGAAAAAAAATTGTCATTTCGGATTGCAATGCTATGATGTATATTCTTACCAAGCAATTGCTAGGGGGGAATATTCCAAATGGATAGTGATTTTACAAGAATTTTATTTGGAGTTTGAAAGATCTAAATCAAAGAAATCTTTGGTTTTCGCTGAATTGATAAGTGACTTTCCCCATACTGACACAAAACCTGTGGCAGAAGATTCTCTTGCTGATGAATCTCTCTTTTTGATCAATACGTCTGTTATCACCTAGATTGACCTCAGGCTGAAGGGAGGCAAAATAGGGTAACCACAAACCATGCTTAACCTAGTAGCTAGCCCTACTAGGCCGAGAGAGGGCTCTCTCCATAAGGATCTCAGTCAAGATGACTGGATCAGGGACAATATTTTAGGCTAGATATAGTAGCTCACAGGTTTTGATTGAATTTGTAGAGGTTTCGTTGGATAAGGAGGAGCCGAGCAGTTTAGGTCTAGGAAACTAGGTCAGAATTGCAGGGTGTTCTATGGGGCAAGGTAGGCATAGGCTTTAGCACTCTTAGGCTTGATGAGGTGAAGTGCTTGACTGGTGAGAAGCTAAGAAGGGCATGTGGAAGTCATGGATCCTTCTTAAACAGTAGAAAAAACATGAAATATTGGTGTTTTCCCAAGGCAGAGCATCAAACTTAATGGATACCACCTATCTGACTTGAAAACATCCAACTAGAAGCAATTACATGAATGAGGAATACATAAAACACATGAAAACATAATTACAGAAGAAGAAACCATGCTAGAAGTCCATACCACAGGGATCCCATAAAAATACCTGCAATTTTATTAGTTTCCTGCCAAACTGCTACAAAATGGTGTATAGTCAATGCATAAGCATCCAGCTGAGTCCAAACTTTACGAATGACAAAGAGAATACATGATATAGACATCTAAACCACTCATCCTAGCCATCAGGGGTCAAATCCATGAGAAGAGGATTTGTTTCAACAATTTCTAAACAAGGAACTGGAATCTAGGCAACCAAACAACTTGCCTCTAAAAGAGGGGAAAATGATTCATTTCCCTCAAAACAACCTTTAATCTAATGAATCTACCATCTACAACTGTTTAACCATCATATTTACAAGCCATGACATCAATTACAATAGTAAATCATCCACCATGAGAGAGAAATCATGATCATAATCGAAAACTAGAAAAATAATCATCCTGAGCAAAATTTGCTCTACGCGCAGCGCCATTGGTCCTACGTGTAGCGCCACTTTCAGGTCACTTTTGGAGGCCTTCCCGTCATCCAAATTGATCCCATGATAGCTCATTGGAAAGGTATTCAAGTCTAGTTTCTGTAACATCTAGAATTTCTACATTTGGAGCTCATTTGACCCCTCAAAACCTGATTCTCCCAAGGCTGCTTCTGTGTGTCCAAAAAAGTGGCAGAAAGGTCAATTTTGGAGTGTTTTTGGACCTTTTGGTGGACTAATTCTGCTCCAAAAATTTTGAAAATTGCTAGGGTGCATGTCCTCACTGCCCTAAATCCAAAAATTCAAACCATTCCTCCATTGGGTGCCCCTAGAAAAAGTGCAGTGCCAGTGGCGCTGCACTTCTGGGCAGTTTTTCTGTGTATTGAATTTCAAAAATTTGCAAGTGACAAAAATTTCTCCAAACTTGCTCAAAATTGGTGAGAAGCACCATCATCAATTGTCTTGATGAGCCAAGGAAGCTTCAGCAAGCAACCTAAGCCTATCCTCCTCCTTTTTTCCTTTTAGAGCCCACCTTAGCCTAGCTTTTCACTGCCACTGTTTTCCTCCTCCTCATAATCTCTGTCCTCTGTGTCCATGTTGGTTGAGTTTTGAAGCCTTGAAACCCTAGAGAAGGTAATTGAGGAATGAGTTATGGTGAATAGGGGTAGGGGAAGGGGAGGTGATCTCATTAGGGTTTGAGCTTATGAGTGAGCTTGTGAGAGTGCTAAAGAGGTTATGAGGGTTTTAGGAATTTGTTTTAGGGTTTGAGGTTGTATGAAGGGAATGAGTGAGAGTGATTTAGGAGTGAGGGGATGTGTTAGGGTAGACTAGACAATGAAGGGTAAGATGTGAGTTATGAAAGTGAGGGAAAAGGTTTTTTAGAATGAGGGATATAATGAGGGAATATAGATGAGGGGAGAGGGAGTGATGTAAAGAGGGTTTTAGTTCTAGGGATGGGTGATGGGAAACAAAGCAGTTAGGGTTTTGTAGAGGAAACTAGGGTTTGATTTTAAGTATGAAGAAAATGTCTATAACTTTCATTGTGCAAGCTAAAAATCAAGTGGAGAAGGGCAACTTACTTGTAAAAGAGGAGAAATTTTTGTTGTTATAGGAGATTTGGAGGCTTACTTCCCTATGCATAGCACCTTCACCCAGAAGTGCAGCACCTAGCCTTACGCGTAGCGCCTTTGTTATTTTGCACTGCTGAAATTTGCCAGAAGCGCAGCGCCTTGCTCTACGCGCAACACCCTGTTCCCAACACATAGCGCATTTTCCAGGGCATTTTTGGAGGCCTTCCCGATGTCCAAATTGGGCGTGAGATAGCTCGTTGGAAATCTTGTCGAGTATACTTTCCAGAACATCTTGAATTTTTCAATTTGGAGCTCATTTTCCCTATCAAAAGCTCAATCTCCCAAGACTGGTCAAAATGTGCAGAATGAGGCTGCCAAAATGCAGAGTGATTTTGCAGTCAACTTTTGAAGGTCTTCCTCAACTCCAAATTGAGCTCATGATAGCTCATTGGAAATATATTTGTGTCTAGTTATCATTTGACTCATAAATCAAGTCATTTGGTCACTCCAGCTAGGAGAAATTTTTATTTTACCAAGGTCACTCCAGAAGTGCATCAAATTACATAATGAAATAAGAATTTCTCTTTACAAATCATCTTCACATGATGAAGGGATGTTATTTGATCACCGTTTACTTGTTGGTCTTATCATGGAATGGAACCTTGGTAACCCTAATGACCTAATGAAACCTTGAAAAACCCTAAAGACCTAAAGAGACCTTGAAAAACCCTAAAACCTAATGAAATGGACTGCAGATTGTTTATGAACCGTGACTGAAGACAATATGAAGGAGGATCAGCAAGTATAGTCTATGAGGGAAGAGCTGAAGAGAAAACAACCATCAGTGGATCCATATATCATGACCTAATGGGATGATGCAAAATTTACAGTATGGGACTCCTACTATGAAAATGCAAAAGAGAAAATTTTGATCCCTGATGGAAGTATGAAAAGACTGACACTAACAACGTCTTATCCATCGTATGGAGATATCATTATATATCTTCAATTCTAGACTTTTAGGCCTGAGCTATCTCGAACTCATCGTCGTCGAATCCGGTATCAATCCCAGCAATATAATATTGTTGGTGACACTCTTTACCATTGTGGTGTTTATTCTATCTTTCGACGTTGTTTAACTCACCAAGAGGTTGAAAAAGCATTAAATGATTTCCATTCTCGAGCATGTGGCAGTCATATGTTTGGGTATGCCACTGCCCAAAATATATTGTGCGTTGGTTCTTTTTTGCCTTCCGTGTTTAAAGATTGCATAATTGCATTCAGAAAATTCCATAATAGCCAGGTCTACGATCGTAAGATGCGAGAGCCTCCAGCTCCTCTTCACCCTATTATCGTTGTCGATCCTTTTGCAAAATGGGGCATAGATTTCGTCACCTATAACCCTCACTCGCCAGGGGGAATGGGTATAATATCCTTGTAGTTGATTACTTTATGAAAGGGGTCGAAGCAATGCCTACATATAAAGACAATGGGGAAATTGCAGCAATTTTCATTTTCAATCATGTGATTGCTCGGTTTGGTGTCCAACAAGCTATCGTTACAGACCATGGTAGCCATTTTTGTAACTTTACGATGAATAAACTATGAGCACAACTCGGCCTATGCCATGATAGCTCTACTCCTTATTATCCATAAGAAAATGGTCAAGTTGAAGTCGTCAATAAAGTTTTAACAAACATGATTAAATGGATAGTTGGTATTCATAAAGGAAATTGGCATGCCATGCTTTTTTCAGCATTGTGGGAATACCGTACTACTGCAAAAAAATCTACGGGTTTTACTCCTTTCCAACTTGTTTATGGTTTGGAGGCAGTATTGTTGATTAAATGTGAAATTCTATCTTTGAAACTAGCCATCGAATTGTTACTAGCTACCTCTGCAAAGGAAGAGAATTTTTTAGACTGAGCACGTTTAAATGAAACTCACCGTGAGGACACATTGGATAGCGAGGCTCATAAAAAATGAGTTAACTCTCAATTTGATAAAAATGTGAATCCTCATTCATACGCAGAAGGTAACCTAGTCTTAGTTTATGATCAAGCTCATAACAAGCTAGGTGCATAAAAATTCAAGCCCATGTGGCATGGCCCTTACATTATAAAACGTGTATTAACTAAAGGAACCTATGAGTTGGTGGATTATGATGGTATTCCTTTTTGAAATCCCAAAAATGGTATTTACCTAAAGAAAGATTATGCATAAAATATTTCGTGCAGATTTGTACATTATTTGTAGTTTTTAGGTGTGTGCGATAGTTAATATTTTACAATTTCCTACTACTTCTCCTACTTATCTTGTTTTGCACTTTATTTGAAGATGTCTATGTTCCCTCAAACTTACATTGCCTTTGCTGATGGCGCTAGTCGTAGTACTCGGAATTTGTCTTCCGCAACCTGGGCTATTTATTCACCTAGTGATGAGTTAGTCTCTATTCATGGAATATGCCTCGGTCAAACAACGAATAATATAGCATAATATAGTGTAGTTATTGAACTATTATCTAACGCTATCTCATTTAGTATTCAACATTTGATTGTTAGGTTACATTCGAAAATCGTAGTATTACATTTAAACAATGTCAATGCAGTAAGAATTTCATCAATGTTAAGAATATTTTTACGGGTCTGCCTTTTGGAAAGACAGTTTGATTACATTGAATATCAACACATTCTAAGAAATTTAAACACATTAATTGATGCACTAGATAATCATGTGTTAAATAGACATTTGCGACATTTGTAAGTAAAAACAATATTCATCCACATATTGATCAAAGATAAACTGAAACCAAAAGTAGTAGTCTTCATTAGCATAAAGTTTGTATAAAAGTGTGTCATACAAAAATATTTCATTCGAGGACATAAGGCCTCGTGGCCTTTATTAATATGCCGATACAAAAATCAAATTGTGACCCTAAAAAACTAAACAACTAAGCATGATGATGCTCATGATAGCAAACTATGGCACGGGAAACCTGACGCAACAAACGCCTAAGTGGTCCTAGAACTCCAACCATGTGTCATTGGTACTGAAGGGGTATGTCACTTGTCCCAGTCTCTAGGATGTATAAAGTCAACCTCTCTAGGTTGTGTTCCAACTCTGTTAATGCCTCTGCTGCATCTGGGTTAGCTGCCACAACTACTATAGGTTTCTCACCTCACCTTTCAAAGCGTCTCAGCCGTGCTGGTCGATTTAGGCCCACATCTACATATGCATTTCGGATAATTAGCATTTGAAGACAAAAAACACATAGAAAAATTAAAAATTTAAAAAACATATCAAAATGAGAAATTCTTACCTAGGTCACCCCACTGCATCCCTGCTGGAAGTGGGATATTAGGGTCACCACTGTAATCCATCCCTGCGTATGGGAAGTCCTCAATAGAAATGATCTATTAACCCAACCAATCAAAAAACTCAGGGGTATATCTTACCACCAGTTCATCACCTCCATGACGTGAAATAAGCAAGATCCATCTCAACATACGTGGATCTCGGGGACCTCCCTCATCCACTAAAATCTGTTGTGTCCGAAGGAGTGGAATCCTCTGTAGGGAAAAAGAAAACAGAATGGCACCATAATCGAAGTTCTTCAGTTTTCCATTTTTACATCTGATTAGTTGTCCTTTCATGTTCATAACCAATGCCTCACACCAGTTAAATACCGTGGATTCCCAGCATTCTACGGAAGTCTGCATCTGCATCCGGGTGGCCAAATGAAGAGTTGCACTTGTTAGCTCTGCTACATATTTTTTATTTCTAAAGGTCGGAAGTGAGCTTGGTCTTTGGTCATGCCCAAAAGAGATTCACAACGGCCATTTTCTCCCTTCCTTGCCCCGCTCATTCTCCCTTCATCAGTCCTAAAAATGATTATCAGGTTTGGGTTTAATCGCTATCGCAAGTCGCATCCATGTGTGCATAAAGGTCGTGCTCCTCGACTTCCGCCGATGCGATATTGCGATGTGGTCTGATCGCAAGTCGCAAGTCGCATCCATGTGTGCATAAAGGCTGCCCCTTTGGTTTCCGCCGATGCAATATTGCGATACGATCTGACCGCAATCGCACATCACTATACGTAAAGACCCAAAATTACCAAAATCCCGATCTAATGACTCCTGTCGCTCCCGATAAAGCAACTCGCCCGATCACTCCTCCGTTGTTCGATCAGTCCCGCCAAGATCCAATGGCCCACGTTCATTCCGCTCATGTTTCTTCCGATATCCCTCGTCAAGCCATCTCCACCATCTATCCTCCCGATCCAATGGACGACCTTTCTCCCTCATCCAGCTCGCCCATCCGCCACGTAGTCCACGTCCCTTGACCATTCCGTGCACCTGAAGGATGAAAGTGATCGGCTCACCAATACCAGTTGTAGTGGCTTCTCAACAACCACATTTAATAGACAGTATGGCCGAAGGGAAAAAGGACAGAGCATGAGCATGTAGCTACATTTAACAATTATGGAACTTTATCCTATACGGCACTCCAACTTCCCGAGAGGACAGCATAGCACAGGAAAGAGATCAGATTCATCCACTACAGCAAGCAATCGCACTCAGAGACTCCATCAGGAAACTAAATGCAGTTGGTGGTCAATCATGACCCCTCCATACTCAGAAGGGCCAAGTGCCTTTGTATTGAAACTCCATATATACCCAGAAACCAGATGTAATCAGGGTTGATGGTTGATTTTTTGATGTAAGGTTCAACTTCTGGAGACTGTAACTATTTTGATACTTGCAGCGTCTCATCTTAATTTTTAGCTAATACAAGCTTCTTTTGCTATTAATTACTCACTTTCCATTTTTCTTCTATTCCAAGCTGTGCCTGATATGTTGTATTCCTAAATTCCTAATGTTTAGCATTAGAGAAGCTGTCATCCTATCTCTGTGTTAAAGTCTTGTATGTATCAGTGAAAGAGTTATTCAGGTTTCTTTTCACTTAGTGCCAGAGAGCTGTCATCCTGTCTGCGCATTAGGGATTAGATTTGCAGACTTCTTTACTGGTTGCAGCCGGCCATCGCAGGGTCCTATGCATCTGCTGGTGTGGTCAGATTCACCCAATCCTTAAACTGTGAGTAATTGGTGGTCTAAAGCCTTGTAGTCTGGGGGTGTTCATGCATGTCTGGAGTCAAGCAAAGTAGAAGTGGTTATCTGGCTTGAGCAAGCATCATTCCTTCCATTCATCCATTTGCAACAATAAGTTGAATTTGTAATGTTCCCGAGCATCTCCGAGCGACAACCTAGGAGAGTTTCTTGGGGTGATAACATTAATTGGCGCCGTTGTCGGGGATCGAGATTAAAGCTCAAGTTCCCTGGGAGAATGACACAGTTCCAGCTTTGATAATATACAAAGTCTGGACACATTTCTGGTTGTAATCATCTATCTGGCAACTCTACTGGAGGACCGACCTAGTGGCGACTCCACATTACAGTTCTGGCTCAGTTTGTGAGGCATACCCGGAGAAATCCTTAGAAATCACCAGCTGACCCAGTGCCTGACCCTGAGAAGATTGCTAAACAAAGGAAAACATCACAAAAAGGAGCATCGGGATTAGGTAAGCCTAAGAAATCTTATGTATCTCTGCAAGAGAAGATTACAGCTGAAAATATATAGTTTGAAGATATAGAGCCTAACATTGTTAGTGAAGAAATACCTTCGGAGATTCATAAAGCTCCTCGTTCATTTAGTTCCCTTTTGGATCTTAGTCCAAAGAAAGCCTCCCATACAGTCCCTCATACTCCTTTGTTTCTGTCATCCATTTCACTGCTCCCTACTGTTCAAACTGCCAGTATCCTTCCACCTACCCCAGTCATGGCAGGCCAGCAAGCACCCACAAAGATGGAAAGAATCATAGCTGCTAGGTATGGACCCCTGGTCTTGCATGTTCCTTTGAATGTTATGCCTGCAGGAGAGTATCAGAAATATATGCCTAAGTTTACTGGTACAGAGGGAGTAACAGCTGAAGAACACCTTGAGTCTTTTTATAGTTATGTTGATAACCTAGATATCAGTGAAGATGATGTGTGGATGAGAGTGTTTGTCCAGAGCCTTGATGGAGAGGCTAGAAAGTGGTTCAGAGGATTGCCCTCTAGGTCAATAGTAGACATTGAAGCCTTATATGATGTATTTTTGAAGCATTGGGGAGATAAAAAAGACCTGTTATACTATCATACTAAGTTTGGTAACTTGAAGAGGGAGAATGGGGAATCATTGCTTGATTTTAATAAAAGATTTAACCATATGTATAGTAAGATACTAGCTGAAGTAAAGCCTACCACCACCTCTACCATACTCACCTATGCCAATGCTTTTGACTCCGATTTCTGCCTACTTTTGAGAGAAAGAAGATGTGCCACTCTAGCTGAAATGCAAGATGCAGCTTTAGAGGTGGAATCTAATATCATGGCTGCAGAAAAGCTCAAAAGTCATGCTGACAGAAGGAGGCAGAGAGGTGAGGTTTCTTCTTCCTCTGCTTCATCTTCAGAACCTAAATTAGACAAGATGACTAAAATGATAGAGTCATTGGCTGCTGAGATATCTAAGCTTAAGGTTGAGCAAAGCTCAAGAAAGACAAGGCTTCCAAACACATTTGCTCCAAGAAATCCAAATCCATTCAGAAGAGCAAATGAACAATCGCAGATCATTCAGAGGGGTAAAGAAGTTGGTGAAGAACAAAAGGTTAAGGCTCCTTTCCAAAATGTGGTCATGGGGGAGGAGCAGTTTGAAGAAGATGATGAAATTAATTGCATGGAAGATAAAGAGAGTGCTGCCTTTTTTACTTTGGCTGCCTATGAAGAATCATTACTACAGGATCAAACCAGTCAAAAGTGGGACAGAGAGGCTATTCTGTAGACTGATGAGCAGCAAAGATATAATCTGAGGTCAAAAGCAAATGATGTCAAGGAGAATCATGCCCAAAGAGTTGTTGTCCCAACAGAGCAACAGAATACCAGGCAGAACAAGCTAGCAGCTGATCCAGTCATCCTCAAGGCACCAGCTCAAGAGGTAAGAGGTCCTGACAAGTCCCCTTCCCCTTTCAGTTTTGAATCAGAAGTCCAGAAGTTAAAAATAGTTGTGCCTATAATAGAACTTGTAAAGAGTGAAGTTTTTAGAAAGCTTATCCTTGATTCTCTTGAGCTAAAAGCCTCACCAGCCTCTACTGACTATGTCAATTTGCAAGATGATAAGCTTGCAGTTGTGCTTAGCCCAATGAATGAACCTACTAATAATAACTCCCCATCATTCTATGTCTCCTTGACCATTCACGACAAAACCCTCCATAATTTCCTGTTGGATACAGGGGCCAGCCACAATTTGATGCCAAAAGCTGTCATGGAAGAGTTAGGCCTTGATATCACTAGACCATATCATGATTTATTTTCATTTGATTCAAGAAAGGTCAAATGCCTAGGATTAATCAAAGACCTAGCCATTACCCTAACTCAACTGCCCATGAAGAGCATGATGATGGATATTGTGGTAGTAGATGTCCCTCCCAAGTTTGGCATGCTGCTATCCAGAGGGTGGATTAAGATACTAGGTGGGACATTACAAAATGATTTATCTTATGCCAGTGTCCCAGTCTTTGGGGGAGAAAGTAGGAGATTGTACAAAGAAGCACAGCTGGCCTATATCATCAGTGATGAGAAGAATCCTTCTAATCATCGCATTTATGTTGTGGACACCGATTTTGGAGCATGTATCCTCCAAATTGAAGAATCCCAGAAGGCCTCATTGCAGCCCAAGAAACCGATAGTTCAGGCTAAGGGAGAGCAAGAAAGTCAGGTTTGGGAGATGTTCTTTGATGGAGCATGTTCTAGGGAGACTGCAGGAGCAGGGGTGGTGTTGATATCTTCAGAACAAGAAAGCACTCATCTGTCCTTTAAGCTAGCTTTCCAAGTCACCAACAATATAGCAGAGTATGAGGCTCTGATATTGGGCCTCAACGCAGCTAAAGACAGAGAAATCAGAAACATAAAAGTGTTTGGAGATGTTGATCTTACCATTCAGCAAGTGAACAAAACATTACAAGCAAAGCACCCAAGGCTGAAAGCATATATAGATGAGGTATGTAGACTCAAAGATTCTTTTGATAATTTTTGTATCTCATATATCCCTAGAGCCAGAAATCAGCTTGCTGATTCCCTTGTTGTTTCTGCTAGCATTTTTATTCCTCCCATGCCTCCCAAACTAGTTTATGAAGTTCAGATGAAGTATAGACCATCCTTGCCTGATAATGTCCAGCATTGGAAAGTTTTTGAGGATGATGATGAGGTAAATAGGTTTCTGCAAGCCATTGATGAATCCTCTGAAATGCAAATTGATCAAGAGAATGAATCTTTGGAAGAAAACCCCCAGTCCCAGCTTAGAAACAAAATTGGAAAAGATAGCATTGTCCAATTGTTCAGCAATCACATACCTAAAGGACTAGTCCCCTTAGAAAATTTGTTTGACCAGAATGATGTCCCTTATAAGGTTGCCCAAAAAGAAGACCAATCTGCAATTCATAGGCATAATATAGGGAGTCCAGATCATCCAAGATATATAAATCTGTCCACTCATCTATCTGCTGCCCAAAGTTCTAAGTACTACAATTTAATGAAACAATTTACTGATGTTTTTGCCTAGGAATATAGTGACCTGAAAACATATGATAAAAAGATCATCCAGCATAAAATCCCCTTAGAGAAATACACCATCCCTTTCAAGCAGAAACTGAGACCAATAAATCCTTTGCTCCTCCCGCTGATTGAAAAGGAAATCAAGAAGTTACTGGCTACCAAAATCATAGTCCCTCTCAGATATTCAAAATGGGTAGCCAATTTGGTAGTGGTAAGAAAGAAAAGTGGAGAAATCAGGCTCTGCGTTGATTTCAGAAACTTAAACAAATGCTCTAAGAAAGACAATTACCCTCTACCCAAGACGGAGCAGTTGCTGTAGAAGGTCTCAGGAGCCAAAGTGATGTCTTTCCTCGATGGATTTCTAGGGTATAACCAGGTTGTTGTACATCCAGATGACCAAGACAAGACTGCATTCACCACTCCTTGGGGAACTTTTATGTATTCCAAAATTCCTTTTGGGCTGATGAATGCTGGAGCCACCTTTCAGAGAGCTATGGATATAGCATTTGTAGGAGAGAAGGATAAGTTTGTCCTTGTATACCTCGATGATATAACAGTGTACTCCAGTGGCCATCAAGACCATTTGCAGCATTTGAAGAAAGTGTTCCTGAAGTGCAGAAGGTTTGGGATTTCGGTCAATCCTAAAAAGTCACAGGTTGCTTTAGAAGAAGGCAAGTTGTTAGGACATGTTGTTTCTATTGCAGGTGTCAAAATTGACCCAGAAAGAGTAAGAGCAATACAGACCTTGTCTGTCTCGAGATCAAAGAAGGATATCCAGTCCTTTCTGGGCAAGATAAATTTTGTAAGGAGGTTTATCCCAAATTTTGCAGAACTTGTAAAACACATTACCTCCATGTTGAAAAAGGGGTCAGAAATCAAATGGACTGATGCAGCAAGGAAATCTTTCAAATCCATCAAAAGGGATATTATGGAAGCTCCTACTTTAATCAGCCCAGATTACAGCAGGGAATTCCATATATTTTCATTTGCCTCTGATGACACCCTTGCAGCAGTTTTGATGCAAGCAGACGAGGAAGGCTCAAAGCATCTAGTGGCATTTTTCAGCAAAACCTTAAGGGATGCTGAGCTGAGGTATGATATCATTGAAAAATAGGCATATGCTCTTATAAAATCTTTGAAAGCTTTCAGAATATACATTCTGCACTCCAAGGTAATTGCATATGTACCCTCTGTTTCAATAAAAGAGGTCCTAACACAGCCTGATGCTGATGGAAGAAGGGCTTAATGGATTGCAAAGCTTATTGAATTTAACATAGAACTGAAGTCCACCAAGCTTGTCAAAGGTCAGGGCCTTGCTAGATTAATGGCTGAAGAAAATTGCAGAATGTTGGACATGAATCTCATAAGCACGGTCTCAGAAGATGGAAAGACAATGGAAGAAACAGCTGAAACAGGGTGAAATCAGTCATTGGCAGAAAATATAGCTTCTTATGATTGGTACTCTACAATAGCCCAATTCTTGCTGAAGCTAGAAGTTCCTCCAGGCCTTAGTTCAATCCAAGCCCGAACTATCAAGCTTAGGGCATCCAAATATTGCATTCATGAAAACTTGCTCTATTGGAGGGACCCCTCTGGAATTCTTTTGAGGTGTCTAGACAAAGAACAATCCATGGAAGTGATGCAGTAGTTTCATTGCAGCATATGTGGAGGACATCACTACTGGAAAACTACAGCTCACAAGATCCTCAGAGCTGGGTACTATTGGCCCACCTTATTTTCTAATGTCTTTTCATTTGTTCAATCTTGTGACAGGTGCCAAAGATTTGAAGGGAAGCAGCAGCTGAAGTCCCTGCCCTTAAAACCCATACATGCTAGTGGCCCTTTTCAACAATGGAGCTTGGATTTCATTGGAGAAATCAATCCACATTCCAGTGGCCAGCACAGATGGATATTAGTAGCCACATATTACTTCACTAAATGGATTGAGGCCATCCCTACCAGAAAGTTTGATCATCAGGTGGTCATGAAGTTCTTAACAGAGAGTATCTTCACTAGGTTTGGCTATCCTCATAAGATAGTTACAGACAATGCAGCAGCCTTCAGGGCAAAAGAATTAGTGGACATGTGCGACTCAATGGGAGTTAAGCTAGTTCATTCCACCTCATACTACCCTCAAGGAAATGGTCTAGCAGAATCTTCCAACAAGAGCCTGATAAGGATAATTAAAAAGTTGTTGAAAGACAACAAGAAGAATTGGGATTCTACGCTCAAGTATGCACTATGGGCTGATAGAGCAACCACCAAGAAATCTACAGGGAATTCTCCATTCAAGCTGGTATATGGCATTGAGGCTATATTCCAAATTCAGTTAACCCTCCCTGTGGCAAAGTTCTTGCAAGAAGAGCAGAATGAGGAAGAAGACATGGCAAAAAGGATCATTGATTTAGCAGAGGTACATCAAATCAGAGAACAGCTGGTTGAGAAGTCTGCAGCACATCAAAAGAGGATCAATAAAACTTTTGATAGGAGGACAAAAACAGACAATTTTTAGGTTGGAGACTTGGTTCTTAAGTGGGATGCACTAAAAGAGAAGAAAGGCAACCATGGGAAGTTTGATGCTTTATGGACAGGGCCTTTTATCATTTATCAGATCCAAGGGAAAAATACTTTCATACTGCGAAGTATGGAAGAGGAGACAGTTTTTGATGGCCCAGTTAATGGGAAATTTTTGAACATTTATGTTGTTTAAGGTCTTCATGCCTTAAAGATTGTAAATATGTTATTTTATCAGTTTTAGAGTAGGCCAAATTAGACTCCATGCCCAATGGAACACTGGGAAATTTTGCTAATTTTTTTTTCTCAGGAAGGGCAACGATTTGCAGTTCTTGAGACCTCACAGGGAGGATCTCATCCCCAGAAGGAGCCAGTGTTAGCTCTGCTATATATTTTTGATTTCTAAAGGTCGGAAGTGAGCTTGGTCCTTTGTCATGCTCAAAAGAGATTCACAACGGCCATTTTCTCCTTTCCTTACCCCGCTCATTCTCCCTTCATTACTCCTAAAAACGATTATCGGGTTCGGGTTTAATCACTATCGCAAGTCGCATCCATGTGTGCATAAAGGCCGCGCTCCTCGACTTCCGCCGATGCGATATTGTGATGCGGTCTGATCGCAAATCGCAAGTCACATCCATGTGCATAAAGGCCACCCCTTTGGTTTTCGCCGATGTGATATTGCGATGCGATCTGATCACAATCGCACATCACCATATGTAAAGACCCAAAATTACCAAAAGCCTGATCCGATGACTCCTGTCGTGCCCGATAAAGCGACTCGCCTAATCACTCCTCCGTCGTTCGATTAGTCCTGCCAAGATCCAATGGCCCACATTCATTCTGCTCCCGTTTCTTCCTATATCCCTCATCAAGCCATCTCCACCGTCTATCCTCCCGATCCAATGGCCAACCTTTCTCCCTCATCCAGCTCGCCCATCCGCCACGTAGTCCACGTCCCTTGACCGTTCCGTGCACCTGAAGGACGAAAGTGATTGGCTCACCAGTACCAGTTGCAATGGCTTCTCAACAACCACATTTAATAGACAATATGGCCGAAGGGAAAAAGGATAGAGCATGAGCATGTAGCTACATTTAACAGTTATGGAACTTTATCCTATACGGCACTCCAACCGCCCAAGAGGATAGTAGAGCACAGGAAAGAGATCAGATTCATCCACTACAGCAAGCAATCGCACTCAGAGACTCCATCAAGCAACTAAATGTGGTTGGTGGTCAATCATGACCCCTCCATACTCAGAAGGGCCGAGTGCCTTTGTATTGAAACTCCATATATACCCAAAAACCAGATGTAATCAGGGTTGATGGTTGATGTTTTGATGTAAGGTTCAACTTCTGGAGACTGTAACTATTTTGATACTTGTAGCGTCTCGTCTTCATTTTCAGCTAATACAAGCTTCTTTTGTTGTTAATTACTCACTTTCCATTTTTCTTCTGTTCCAAGTTGTGCCTGATATGTTGTATTCCTGAATTCCTGATGTTTAGCATTAGAGAAGTTGTCATCCTATCTCTGTGTTAAAGTCTTGTATGTATCAGTGAAAGAGTTATTCAGGTTTCTTTTCACTTAGTGTCAGAGAGTTGTCATCCTGTCTGCGCATTAGGGATTAGATTTGTAGACTTCTTTACTGGTTGCAGCCGGCCATCGCAGGGTCCTGTGCATCTGCTGGTGTGGTCAGTATTCTCCATATTCACCCAATCCTTAAACTGTGAGTAATTGGTGGTCTAAAGCCTTGTAGTCTGGGGGTGTTCACGAATGTCTGGAGTCAAGAAAAGTAGAAGTGGTTATCTGGCTTGAACAAGCATCATTCCTTCCATTCATCCATTTGCAACAATAAGTTGAATTTGTAATGTTCCCGAGCATCTCTGAGCTACAACCTAGGAGAGTTTCTTGGGGTGATAACAGCACTACCACACAGCTTGCTGATAGTAAAATCTATGGTCCTCAAGAGCATGATCCTAATGGTTTGAATGTCAATCCTGCCATCCTTGAGTTGTGTGTTCCTACAAAAATGTCATAGGTGCCCATCAGTAGTGTCTCCTCCTATTCCTTGCCCAAATAAAGAAATATCGGCTCCTCTACGAGAAATCCCAGTCAAGAAGTAGATGTCATCGTCATTGATGGTAACACGATGATCTCTAATCACAAAGCATTGTTCCTGGATGTTTCAGGTCCTTGCCAACCATGTCATCAGATCTACCTAAGATTTCATCCCAAGAATGAGCCAATATTTCAAGAGCCCACAAGTTCTCAAAGCTTGCAAGGTATCTGGATCTCCTAAAGTTGTTGAATCATTGGCTTCATGTTCTCTCTCCCTCCACTCCATTTTGGAACAATCAATAGACCTAAAATATCATTTAAAAGGATTTAGAATCAGTATTGAAGCCAATCGCACATTTTTTGGGGTTCATTTTCTTTGTTTTTAAAACTCTTGGTGCCTGCGTTGCTGGACCTTTACAAACAGGGCACAGCTGCACAGATTTTTGGGAATATTTGCACGCAGACCGTGTTTTCTGCATGTAAAAAATTATTGGCCTGCACGAACCCGATGGAGACGGTTTGCACAAGGCCAAGGGAATTTTTTTTGACAAAATATCCCCCAAAAAAATAAATTGCAAGCCTAAAATGAAAATCTGAACAAATAAAAGATAGATTGTGAGGAGATCTCTTACCTGGAGGAAATGGTTCACGATTTCGTCCATCGATTAGCTCAAAATCATTCCTGGAAGTTCGATGGTAAAAATCCCTTTTCTAAATGTAAAAATGAAAATGGTAAAAAATGAATTACTTGTTCAACTTTTATAAGCTTTTGAGTGATTAAAATATTATTTTTATTGATTAAGAGCTTTAAAAGTGAAAATTTTATGTTTTTACCCTAATACTGAGTAGTTATGATGATTTATTGAGTTTAAATGTGCAGAATAGGTTACAACGTAAAAACAAATCATTTTGACTATCAGCAGACTTTTATCACTTTTCATGCTCCTAAAAATTACAAAAAGTGAAACCCTAGAATCCTCTTTTAAGCCCTTTTCAGACTCTTGAAATATGAAAAGATCGTCGAGTACTTTATTGTTCAAACTCGTAAAATTAAATGAACAATCGTCCATTCAGTATAAGTTTACCCCTTTTATGGACTGAGATAGGACTATTTACGAAAAAGGTATACGATGATCAAACATGGTCAATAGAGTTCTTTCTTGTATTATTTTATCGTTTTTTGGGCATGAGATACTAAACGTACGAAAAATAAAATGACCGAGTATACTTATGTTTTTCTTCTCACTCCCTAAAAGTGAAAAAAGTTGAACTTTACTTTCTCTGGGCTCGTTAACATTTTACGATAAAAGAACTGAGTGAGTTTCCTTTTTGTATCTTTTTCAAACTCTTAAAATAAAACGAAATTGAGTTACCCCTTCACTAGACTTGTAAAACTTAAACAGTTCATGAATCATTAAGCATGATGGGAACGAACCACTCCTTATTAGGGTCCGCTAAAAATACTTCAAAGGACTCATCTGAAGGATGAGCTTACTGGACAAGCATATGTTATCCTCCTCAAGCTTGTAAAAAATAAAGAGGTACTTGCTAACAATGGTGGGGGGGAATTAGGAAAAGGTGTTCATTTTACATTTATCATAAAGGCAATATGTCGCTCTTGAACACGACACTCCATCACACTAGTGTCCAGGATGGTAAATCCATTTTTCTTATAGTTAATTGAACCCCGTTGAAATTCTTCAACTGATTTTGAGTATTATCATTGATTCAAATGTTTCCAAGTCAATTGTCATGTCGCTAAGTGTTCAAGAGAAGCTCAACCTCAGTTCATGTTCCTTTCCAAATTTTAGCCTTCAATCATGTCGTCCATCCTTGAGTCAGTCCTTGCAAACTATTCTTCAAAATTGACACTATGTTTCGTGTCATAGGCTTTCATGCGATGAGTCGCTTCCTATCGAATTCAACGCATTATCTAGGAAGTTGATCTAGAAACCTTCAATACCTTAAAGCCTACATGCCTTAATGGCAGGTTTTTTGCCTTCGATGACAGGTTCTCATCATTGGCCTTCGATCAAATGATTCTATGAGTGTTCGACTTTAGATTGCCTATTCACACTTTATAGATTGTACTGGAAGTACCTTGAGAGCCATTGTCATTATTGGGCGTTTCTTTCGCACTTGTTAATGGTTCATATCATTGACCAGCAATCAAGTGCTTTTTACCATGTTTGAATTTGAGACATTCTGTAGGGATCAACCCTATACTAAAAAGAAATTGGCAAATACTAAAAATACAACCATAAAAATAACATTGGGAACTCAAAAATCATTAAGCAATATATAAAACTTTCTTGAAATTCTCTTTATTAAACATATCATCTAATTTACATGTTGTTAACTAAAACCATAATGAAGTCATACAAAAGAATACTATAACAACAGATATCATTCACCAGGAGACGAGATTCAAACTTGACTTGCCGTTATTTTCCTTCCTTCCTTGTCGGTCGCCTCCAAGTGTGCATGTCGATGTGCTTAATCTGAATGCAATGACCCACCAGTCGACCTTCCAGCCTACTCCTTAGGTACTCTCCTTCCCCGTGGACCCCCGAGCTACAATGGAGTTATACAATGGAAGAATGTATTAGCTGGTAGAGGAGAGCACACCTTGGCTCAAGAGTCCCCTCTCTAAAGTTCTCTACCTCACCAAACTCACTATAGCTCGTAGTCACTACTCTGACATAGTCTCATCCATCTAAAAATAGGGTAATCAAAAATTCCCTTCTCCCATGGCTTGCCCCTTCTTTTATAGGAGTCCTCATAGGTGACACTTGGCATTTCATGCATAATTGATTATTTTTTATAATTCAATAGTTTGATTATTCACCCACCCATGTGTCACTCTCTCATCAAGGATCTCCAAAATTATTTACTTAAATTTTAATTTAAAAATAATATTTTTCCTCACCTCAAGAAGATTCCTATTTCTTCTCCTAGTTGTCTCTTGATCCCCCTTTTTTACTCCTTAATTTGTGTTCATTACTAAAGTCAATTGATGAGTCAAAATTTGATCCCCTATCTACTCCCTAATTTAACTCAAGTTATCTCTTAGATGGATATTTTTATGTTGGTTGTTGCCACATGGAGGTTCTCTATATTTCTCTAAAATTTAATTTATTAATATTATTTTAATTCACCATCCCCTTCTCTTAATTAGGTTTAACTATTTTAGGATTAATATTTATCCTTACATTTATGTCCTTCATTCCCCTTTTTACCTAATTAAACTACATTATCTACCTAATATTTTCCAACATGGGAAGGGTAGAGTTTTTAAGGTAAAATATTTTACTTCTTCTTATGATCCTCTTAACCCAAGTTTTGTTCTTGATTTAGTTACCTCGGTTTCTAACATCATTTACCCTTGATGTGAATTTACCTGGTTTTCATTTCTTGATTATATTTATTAATGATTCCAAGGCTGCCAAGTTTGGTCGTGCCCTTCAATAACTTCCCTTGAAGTTCCAAGGGTGCCACGCCTAACAGTTTATTTGTGATGCCAAGGGTGCCAAGTTGGTCGTGCCCTTCAAGAAATCCCTTGAAGTTCCAAGGGTACCACGCCACTTTCCCTTCAAGCATTCAGTGGCTACGAGGGGAAAGTATAGGTGCAATGACAGAGACCCTATCATCTCTTATGTTGCCTGATATAGTGAGACTAATGGTGTCGGGGATCAAGGAAGCCGCCTTGATGTGTGCCCCTCGATAAAATCCTCATGAGCGACCCAACTTTGGGTCCTGCCCTCATGACATCGTGATCTTCAAGGCAAAGGTGGTTCAACCTTTCCAGCCCAAGTCACGGCAAGAGTGCTAATGGGTGAGATCAGGGACACTGTCCCACCCCTCCCATGCAATTCCATCCAATTGTACAACCCCATCACCCATATGTGAGTCATTCGGCCAAGAAACTAATCTGTGCCTGCAACCACTAACATATCATCAGAAAACATATATAGTAGGTTTCAAAATTGACTTAGAATTTCAAAGATAAAATAATACAAATTTTCATCAAACCAAGTGCTGTCAACTCATCATATGCGAGTGCCTCTGGTGGTTTCCTACCATACTCAATAATCATCGTAACAAGGTTTCTCAGTGTTAGTCATTTTCATAATAGCATCATTAACATCACCTAGTCATTCGCATCATAATTCATTGTGAACCAGAACTAATGCAAGTAGGTAACATAGGGGACACATCCATCATGGCTATCATCATCATAACATCAATGGAAACATACATATCCATCAAAGCTATCAACATCGTAACTTTAATAGAAAACATACCTGTCCATAAAATCTATCATCATCATGATATCAATAGAGAGCATACTTATCCTTTACTGCTATCATCATCATAAATTCAATAGAAAACATACATAGACATCACAACCACTAATAATAGAGTCATGTGTCTAGATCCTCAACCTGAGGTCCTCAAAGAATAAAGTGTGGGCCTTAGGGCTAAATAAATGTTAATGTCATATCACTATCAGTCGACTAGAGTGGGGCACTACATACACCCCCTCTTAATACTAGACTTCATCTCGAAGTCCTTGGAAGAGGTAAGGAAAATAGTGATGCATCTCCTTGGTGTCCTCCCTAGTAGCTAAAATGGGACTATAATTGTCCCACTCGAGCTTAACCTGGTCCACTAATGCTCGGTCCTCTAGTCGGTCCCAACTGAGAGGTGTTTTGCAAGGTCTTCCGTATAAGAACGCAAATGGCACCATGTTGATGGAACTCTGATAACTATAATTGTAAGCAAATTCCACGAGGGGTAAAAACTCTTCCCATCTCTTTTGTTGGTCCATCACATACATCCGAAGCATGTCTTCGAGGATTTGATTAGTCCTTTCTATCTTCCCATATGTCTCAAGGTGATAAGCAGTGTTGAATTTCAACTGGATTCCCAAGGCTTCTTGGAAACTGGTCCAAAACCTTCCTATAAACACTGCTCTCCTATCAGATACGATTTTCCTAAGCACTCCATGCAATCTCATAATCTCATCAATAAAAGCTCTGGCTATTTCTGATCCCTTATATGTAGCCTTAACTGGTATGAAATGGGTTGTCTTGGTCAACGTGTCCACCACTACAAATATGGAATCATGTCTTCTTGAGGTCATTGGTAGTCCCACAATGAAGTCCATTGATACAACTTCCCATTTTGATTTTGGTATCTCATGGGGTTACAATAATCCTGTTGGATGTCTGTGTTCAACTTCTACTCGTTGACACTCTAAGTATATTGCTACCAAGTTTACGATGTCCTTCTTCATCCCTTTCCAAAAGAAGAGTGGTTTCAGGTCTGCACTCATCTTCTTAACACCAGGGTGTGCCATGTATACTGCGCAATGTGCTTCATTCAAGATTAACTGGCGTATATCTTCATTCGGTGGTACATATATCCTTCCCTGAAACTATAGTAGCCCATCATTATCAAGGGATTATTCTTCATATTTTGGGACCCTCATTTCATCCTCCCTCAAAATTTTTCTAACCTCCTGGTACCAGGTATCTTTAAATTGTAATTCAAGCAGTTTCTCCCTCAAATTTGTCTTTAAGGAAATAATTGAAAGTATCCAAGGCCTCCTACTTAAAGCATCAACCACCCTATTTATCGTTCCTTTCATGTAAGTGATATCAAAATCATATTCACTAATTAGCTCAAACCATCGTCTTTGTCTTGCATTTAAGTGGTCTTCAGTGAATATGTGTTGTATCCCACAATGGTCAGTCCTAAGATCAAACTTCCTTCCTAGAAGGTAGTGTCTCCAAATCTTTAGTTCATAAACAATTGCTACCATTTCTAAATCATGGGTTGTGTAGTTTTCTTCATGGGTTCTAAGTTTCCTTGATGCATAGGCTGTTACTCTTCCTTCTTGCATCAGCACACAACCCAGCCCTTCCTTGGGGGCATCAGTGCAAACCAAAAATTCTTGTTCCATATCTGGCACCTTCAAAATTGGTGTTGTCGTCAATAACACCTTTAACCTTTGGAATGCCTCTTCACATTTTTCAGTGCAAATGAATTTCTTGTTATTTTTTTTTTGTGGAGCTTGATAATGGCGCTTGCTGTCTTCGAAAACCCTTCGATAAATCTACGATAATACTCTGCCATGCCCATGAAACTTCATATTTCATGAACATTGGTTGGTGTTGGCCATTCCATGATGGCCTCGATCTTTACCGGGTTTACTGCAATACCATCCCCAGAGATAATGTGCCCAAGATAGTGAATATTGGTTTGGTAAAAGGAACACTTTGACAACTTCCCGTATAATTGGTTTTCTCTAAGACATTGTAGAACTATCCTTAAGTGTTTGTCATGCTCTTCTGGGGTCTTTGAGTAGATCAAAATTTCATCGATAAAGACTTGTATAAACTTGTCTAATTAATCCCGAAATATTTTGTTCATCAAACTCATGAAAACACCCGGGGCATTTTTCAATCCAAAGGGTAAAACTACAAATTCATATTGCCCAAATCTTGTCTTAAAGGTTGTCTTTGGGATATCTTCTTCCTTGATTCTCAAGTGATGATATCCCGACATCAGATCTATCTTTAAAACACAGTTTCCCCCCTCATTTGATCAACAAGTCATCTATCCTTTGCAGAGGGTATTGATTTTTTTTTATTGGAATTACCAAAAACCCTAATATTAATAATAAGCATAGGTAATTATTGTGTTATATAACATACCACTAGAATAGGGTAATTATTATTTTACATGCATGTATAATAGGGATACCCATTCAAATTCATACTTAATTTGGGGTTACATTAATGACTATTTATATATAAGTGCTCATGGTATGACACAATGTTATACCTTACTATATAAGATATCTAAGAACAAGTATTAATATTGAAATAATATATAATAATAAATTCCTTTATTATATGGAAAAATAATTAAATCATTAAAAAAATGTAATGATTTTGAGAATGTTAAACTAGAGCTATTTGAGATATTATTTACATTCAGGTAAAGAAGCATATTTACAGATGCCCACCATTTTTTATGCAAAAAAAAAAATGTGTGTGGAAGAAGAAATTTCGAAAATTTGGAATGTCTTTTAGAATGAAGTAAATGAATGTAAAGAATAGTTAAAAATAAATAAATTTCATAAAATTTATAAGATGTGAATTTAATTAAATTCCAATGGTAAAAAGTAATTTTTATTCAATATAATAACTTACTTTCTTCTTTTACCCAAAACAAACTATAATAACTTGAAACTTTCCATTACTTTATTTTAATAGTTAAAAACAATCTTTAGTTGAAGGTTTGAGTTCTCACATGCAAATACAATAATTTTTTTGTTACCCTGTCCACACAAACTGGGAGTGCACAAGCCAATCATTTAAAACCAAAATAAGAGCAGATCGATTATAGGAATTTTGAGCAGATGTGCATTGCAGTTTATCCAAAAACTGAAATGCTCAAGGTTTTGAATTCTTGAAATTTGAGAAACTTCAGTTGTTAGCTAAACCTCCAATATAGGAAATGGCACCTACTTGGTCAAGCAATCCATTCTTGGTAAATGGAATTCAGAAACAAGTTTTTCTTACCCAAAACTGTTTATTGACTTTAAGAAACACATTTTTATCTCAATGAATTTTTACTCAATTTTATTTAACATTTAAATTAGATAAATATTGTTTTTATATTTCTCAAGTATAAATGGATTATTTAAAGTATAAAAAGAATTACAGTGTAAAAATTGTGTTCAAAAAATACACTTACAACTTGTAAAACTTGTTAAACTCAAAAAATGGCACCGTATTACAGCAAAAGCAACTTTTCAGCGTGAAATCTCGGAGTCCTCTGTTTGGTAGTTCATGGATTCCTGTACATTATTCTCAGTATTAATGTTGGCATTGCTTTTGCTTACGTTAATTTCCCCACTCTCAGGTTCTAATGCATTTCGCATGAACTTAAAAAAAATTGCGCTCCTTTGATGTCGTCGATGTCTACTTCTTCAGCCCTGGAATAAATGTTAGGAATTGCACTATTACTCTTTTTTTTGTGCTTGAAGATTGTTCTCAGGTTCCTTGCAGATAGGAGATCCCCTACTACATTCCGCCCAATGAGTCATGAAATCCCGAAAGGAAATCTCGTCTGAAATAACGTGATGAAAGAGAATCCGCCTCCAAGAAAATTGGTCACCTCCAAAACAGAACTGCATGGAACAAATCAATTGATTTCCATACTTAGGTTTGGTTAAAGGTTTCATGAGCTTAATCAGGCATATTGGCTTCTGAAATTTTCTCTGTTTAGCTAATCTACCTATAGGTTGTCCAAGATTTGGGCTATCCCAAGAAAAACAGATGCACTGGGAGTATCTACGAGTTAATTAAGAACAAAGGGTTTGGTTGTTGCATTTATCTGAGGCCATATCTTAACAACGGATTGTTACAGTCGGCATCATGAGATCCCAGATCCGTTACCACTAGTTGGCAGCGTTCTTTCATTTTCTCGTCGGTTGTCTTCACAGATTTAACTGATCATAATTAAATCCTTCCATCTGAAGTGTGGAAAATTTATTATTTTCAATCTAATTATTTTTTAATCCCTTGTAGGCAAGCAGGTGGATCATTCAAGATTGGCAGGCTAGGCTTCAGCTTGACTATACCACATTGCACTTTTTTTTTTACACTCTTCTTACCCAAAATGCCCCCAACTTACAGTGTTGAATGAATGGAAGAACGAGGGATGCTTACAGTAAAGAAAGAGCTGAAGCGTTGTTGGATGCATGGGTGGGCTTACAACAAGCATTCACCAACCTTATATTCTAGGAATTCCTCTAGGTAGGGTACCACTATGAATATTATCCCGGGTCGGATACGATTCAGGATGCGCAAGCAGGCTCTCCTGAACAATAGTGAAATAATTCCTTTTGTTGCATTTCCTCTCCTGAATGACTCTGAAACACATTAGAGTTGTGTTATTGCATGGTTCCATAAGCTATATTTCGCTATTGCAGGGTCTTCCTTACTTCAAAGTCCAATTCAGATGCTTTATGGGGGTGGCCTTCAATAGATTGGAGTTACAGAGTAGGCCAGAAGGTAAGCCCTTTTTTTCATTCTCATTCCAAGGGTTAGCCTTTCCCACTGGCAAAGGCCTCAGAGTTACGGGATGAGGGTAATCCTGTGAGGAAAAGTCGAAAGCACAAATGCATCAGGGTTAAGCCGGATAAGGTGAATAAGTAACCGCAAGATTACATTGGAGTCTGTGATTCTTCTGAGATAATTTTTTTTTAGTGATCGTCCTTATGACTAGGATATTCAAAAAATAAAAAGCTATGGAACTTTTAGGAGACTTGAATATTCGTGAATTCAAGTTTTTAACTAATATAATGGCTTAACAATTACTCAATAATGAATTTTTTTATTTTTTATTTACTAAACATTTTATAAAATCCTTTAATTTAATTGTTTTTAAATGAAAATTAAGCTAAATAACTTTCGATATTATTAAAAACATATATATATATATATAATTGTATAAATATATTAAGAGTTTTTGAAAAACTTTTACAACTTTTGAATTGTAGAGATCACAAAACTTAAATCTATAATTACAACTTATCTTTTCAAAATTTAAAAATTTACTTTAAAATATATCAAAAAGTTAAAAATACACAAACTAAATAATCCTTATAAAAATATCAATCAAATATCAACAGCAGGAAAATAATCCAAAATTTTAACTATCATGAAATTCCAAAATTTTAACTATCATGAAATTTCCATAACCGGTAAGCTGAAAATGAAACTCCAAACATGCTCTTAAGATTCAGAATTCTATCCATGTCCATGAAATTATTGATATACTTTTAACTTAGGGTTTCGATTTTGAAATTTTCACCATATTCTGGAGAGGTTTCCTTCATAGATAGAAAGGTAAACTTTGAGGACTCATTTTGGAATAAATAAAAATATACTTTTTTTTTTTTAAACAAAAGTCCAAAGAGTGGGCTTTTGAGCTTAAAATAATTAGAGTATGCAAGAGGAGAGAAATTAAAGAAACAATTTGAGAATGAAGCCAAAAAAAGGGTCCATAGGTCCTAGAGGTTGAACACGCTCTGATACCAAGTGTAGGGACCAACCCTATACTAAAAAAAATTTGACAAATACTAAAAATACAACCATAAAAATAACATTAGGAACTCAAAAATCATTAAGCAATATATAAAACTTTCTTGAAATTCTCTTTATTGAACATATCATCTAATTTACATGTTGTTAACTAAAACCATAATGAAGTCATACAAAAGAATACTATAACAACAGATACCGTTCACCAGGAGACGAGATTCAAACTTGACTTGCTGCTATTTTCCTTCCTTCGTTGTCGGTCGCCTCCAAGTGTGAATGTTGATGTGCTTAATCTGAATGCAATGACCCACCGGTTGACCTCCCAGCCTACTCCTTGGGTACTCTCCTTCCCCGCAGACCCCCGAGCTGCAATGGGGTTGTACAATGGAAGAATGTATTAGCTGGTAGAGGAGAGCACACCTTGGCTCAAGAGTCCCCTCTCTAAAGTTCTCTACCTCACCAAACTCACTATAGCTCATAGTCACTACTCTGACATAGTCTCATCCATCCAAAAATAGGGTAATCAAAAGTCCCTTCTCCCATGGCTTGCCCCTTCTTTTATAGGAGTCCTCATAGGTGACACTTGGCATTTCATGCATAATTGATTATTTTTTTATAATTCAATAGTTTGATTATTCACCCACCCATGTGTCACTCTCTCATCAAGGATCTCCAAAATTATTTACTTAAATTTTAATTTAAAAATAATATTTTTCCTCACCTCAAGAAGATTCCTATTTCTTCTCCTAGTTGTCTCTTGATCCCCCTTTTTTACTCCTTAATTTGTGTTCATTACTAAAGTCAATTGATGAGTCAAGATTTGATCCCCTATCTACTCCCTAATTTAACTCAAGTTATCTCTTAGATGGATATTCTTATGTTGGTTGTTGCCACATGGAGGTTCTCTATATTTCTCCAAAATTTAATTTATTAATATTATTTTAATTCACCATCCCCTTCTCTTAATTAGGTTCAACTATTTTATAATTAATATTTATCCTTACATTTATGTCTTTCTTTCCCCTTTTTACCTAATTAAACTACATTATCTACCTAATATTTTCCAACATGGGAAGGGTAGAGTTTTTAAGGTAAAATATTTTACTTCTTCCTATGATCCTCTTAACCCAAGTTTTATTCTTGATTTAATTACCTCGGTTTCTAACATCATTTACCTTTGATGTAAATTTACTTGATTTGTATTTCTTGATTATATTTATTAATGATTCCAAGGCTACCAATTTTGGTCGTGCCCTTCAAGAACTTCCCTTGAAGTTCCAAGGGTGCCACGCCTAACAGTTTATTTGCGATGCCAAGGGTGCCAAGTTGGTCGTGCCCTTCAAGAAATTCCCTTGAAGTTCCAAGGGTGCCATGCCACTTTCCCTTCAAGCATTAAGTGGCTACGAGGAGAAAGTATAGGTGCAATGACAAAGACCCTATCATCTCTTATGTTGCCTGCTATAGTGAGACTAATGGTGTCGGGGATCAAGGAATCCACCTTGATGCGCGTGCCTCGATAAAATCCTCATGAGCGACCCAACTTTGGGTCCTGCCCTTATGACATCGTGATATTCAAGGCAAAGGTGGTTCAACCTTTCCAGCCCAAGTCACGGCGGGAGTGCTAATGGATGAGATCAGGGACACTGTCCCACCCCTCCCATGCAATTCCATCCAATTGTACAACCCCATCACCCATATGTGAGTCATTCGGCCAAGCAACTAATCTGTGCCTGCAACCACTAACATATCATCAGAAAACATATATAGCAGGTTTCAAAATTGACTTAGAATTTCAAAGATAAAATAATATAAATTTTCATCAAACCAAGTGTCGTCAACTCATCATATGCGAGTGCCTCTGGTGGTTTCCTGCCATACTCAATAATCATCAGTAACAAGGTTTCTCAGTGTTAGTCATTGTCATAATAGCATCATTAACATCACCTAGTCATTCGCATCATAGTTCATTGTGAACCAGAACTAATGCAAGTAGGTAACATAGGGGACACATCCATCATGGCTATCATCATCATAACATCAATGGAAACATACATATCCATCAAAGCTATCAACATCGTAACATTAATAGAAAACATACCTATCCATAAAAGCTATCATCATCATGATATCAATAGAGAGCATACATATCCTTTACTGTTATCATCATCATAAATTCAATAGAGAACATACATAAACATCACAACCACTAATAATAGAGTCATGTGTCTGGATCCTCAACCTAAGGTCCTCAAAGAATAAAGTGTGGGACTTAGGGCTAAATAAATGTTAATGTCATATCACTATCAGTCGACTAGAGCGGGGCACTACACATTCACTCGAATTGCTAGATTCGTACTCTGAATCGAGAAGATGAAGATCAAGACCCTGAATCTAGTTTCATCAATCCAGGTTGCGAGGCATTTTATATTCATGATTATGTAGACAAAATCATAAATGGATGGTTGTGTCCATACTGTGTCTACTATCGATATGATTCTGGAGTTTTTTCATACTTATTCATTGAGTTAGATTTACTCTGACTCTGGGAATGCCTACCTCAGTGATGATTATATATATACATTTGAATTGTGATCCTTGAATGTTTCTTGCAGATTTTCGACCATTGTCTCCAATCTGCTTCTTAGCATGATAAAGCGCTTCAATATTTTAAAAATTGTTATACATACTTCGCACTTTAGGGGGCAATATGTTACACATCACTTTTTCACCATGACACTTGATTGATATAAACAAATTTCTCACCATCCATTAACATGTTTCATTGAACTCCCTTAGAGGTCAAACAACCAAAAATACCTTGAAGAAGATGAGAACTTTGGGAAAAATAGCTTGCATACTATGTTAAGTAGGTCTTGTGCACTTTTCCCTAGATTTTTTTGCACATTCTCTCAACTTATCCCTGAGAACAGGGCAGAAATGTGCTCTATCTACCACTGTGGACAACGCAGGTGAATCAAAGAAAGTAAAAATAAAAAAGTAGATTCTAGAAACATAGTTGGTCAAATATATCCCAACTAAAAGCTTCCAGGTGATGCCTATTCAAGATATAACCCTCATATGATGGATCTTAATTCCTTTCCTCAAGGAACCCTAATCCCTCAATTAGAGGAACTAACCCTCCTCTTTTGGATCTGAAGCTTCTTCCTCTTGGCCTATAAAAGGACTAGAGGGAAGAGGGATTGAGGAGGTCAGAACTCAAAGAAGATAAACTTATGCTGCTAGTTTGAGATTGGAAAGCTTATCATCTAAGGAGGAGATTGGATGCATTTTGGAGGAACCTCACTACATCAAGGAAAAGGTTGTAAGGCTCTTCTTTATCTTTGATTAATACAAATGAATGCTTTTCCCCACTAAATTGTCTTATCAGAATAATGAATGGTCTATAATTCTTTAGATGTTCATTAAAACAATTTCAATTCCTAATCTCCTTGATCATTAGGTTAAGTTTGTTTTAATTATTATGTTGCATATGCTTTTGATCCTTCTTATGTTTATGGTTGCAGGTTTTATCAAGCATTGAGAGGTTGCATCAAGACACAACAAGGGATCTTCATCAAGCATTTCGCGAACATGTAAGAGGCTCATTTACCATCTTTTATATCTATAATTCAAATGAGATAAAATTAGGGAAAGAGTCATTTCAATTGTTTGTTTGTTTATAGTTTCCATCTAGGATCTAGGGAGATCACTCTTGTCAGAAAGAGGGATTTGTCTACTATAACAAGTATTGGTACTTATTATCTATATGTTAGCATAAAACACTGGGTCTTCAATCGTTCTGATGTTTCTTAGGTTATCTCAATATCTAAACAAATCTTAATGAAAAAATCCTTTTCCAACCTTACAAGCAGCACAAACTCAGCCTCAGCACTACTCAAAATAACAAAGTCTTGTTCATGACTTATCAAAAATAACCACCATTGTTATAATCTTATTCTCTCCTTATGGCCTTCACTAGACATGCGATTTTTAGTCCTAGCCTAGTGCATGACACATGAAACATAGAATCATGTCCTCCCTCTCAACTAGGGAGGATACACACTTTCCTTCATAAAGGAAATATATCCAAGCTCCCTCTCAACTAGGGAGATATGTCCATCATCAACTTTTTTTTCTAATCCTTCCAGCTACACAAGTTCTTTCATCATGTTTAACATCATAAACAAATCATCATCAAGTATGAGGCAGGTATACATCTTTACAATCTCTTACGAAAAACTATGTACCTCCAAATCTCATTAAACAAGTACAACCAAGCACAAATATATATGTATAAGAGTATGAAGCTAACTTTATCAATATAAGGTTATCATGTCATCACAAAGAGAGAATCTAGGGCTATCAAAACTTCAATAAGGAATTAAACCATAGATATCGAAAATTTAAACCTTGTTAGGGTTTCAATCATAGCGGAAACATTTACACCTTAGGGTTTTAATTTCATGCCCTAAGCTCTTACATCAACCTTTTCTAGGGTTTTGTCATAAACCCCAGATACTATCGTCAAATCCTAAAAAACTAGGGTTTTTACCAAACTAGTAAAAGATAATACTACAAGGGTTTATTTTAATCTACAAATCAAATACCATAACAATATGAGAATCTTTATGATTCTATAACAAAATCCTAGATATGAGAGAGTCATCAACATGAATAAATTTAAAGACAAAATGATCATACCTTCTTTTATGATGAAAACTTGCTACAAATCTTATAATCTTAAACGTATATTGAGTTGCTTCTTTTGCAAAACTTTAAAGGCTCCCTCTGCAACAAGGCTTCTTTCAAGACTCAAGTATTCCTTTGGAGGTTTACTATAAATCTAGCTGTAATCCTTTCTTTCACAAACATTCTACAAATCTTCTTTTCAAGGAAAACACAAGGAAAAGGATTATAATCAAGTAACAGAAAAAAAAAATTGATATACAGAGGAAATTTGGGAACAATGTAATGAAAAAAAAATACTTATCTTTTTGTCAATGAAGGCTCCCTCTTTCTATTCTATAGATCTATACATTATTCGGGGATTTCTTCCATTCATCTTAATGTTTTCAAGATCCTTTAAGGGCTAGCTCAAAATTGGTCCGAGATGCTTGATGTTTTTCTTTTAAGAACCTTTCTTTGGAATAATTTGATGGCTAGAGCTTCAAAGCTTCTTCCATTGTTTTTCAACAAGAGTCCTCAAAATGATAATTTAAGGTATTCCTCCCAAGGAGATTAGTTGCTACACCTTTCGACAAACCTTCTAATTCAATCTTATTTTACTGCTCCTTGCTTCAAAATATGGTCGCAAGGCATGTGATGTTGATTCAAGATGCTCTTATAACATTTCAAAGATGACTCTTCTAGAATACCAAATTAAGATCTCTTTTCCAAGATGACAAGATGTTGCTTCTCTTGAATTCTGGATAGAGTATCATGTAGGTTTTGCTATAGGACTTCAAACTAGACCTTTTATGTTTTTTCTTTCTTCATAGTTCCTTTTTTATTTGCTACCTTTAATAATGAACTTGGCGCTTTTCTCATGGTTCTTGGTCTAAGCACTTATTCTGGAACTTAGGCCCTCTTCTTATGAATTTTTTTTATCACTGTAAAATACTTTTGGATTAGATATATAAATTTCTTTATTGGGTGAGGTCTAGTTCCTTCTATAAGGTTATTTCTTTACTTGCTTATAATGATACTTCTTTAAAGAAATTAGGCTTGAAACTTTTACAAATTGTCACATCATGTTAGATTGAAGGATTGTTACTAACCATGGATTGAATGATATAATTCTCTGAATAGGATGACTATGATCCTTCTAGTCAGACCTTAAATATAACTTATGTGGCTATTGTATATCTCAGACTTGATAAGGAGGCTACTTCGTTGCTTCTAGAGAACTTGATATTTTACTACACCTCCCAAATTTCTAAACAAGAATGAAGAGATTCCTCTATATATAATATACCTCTGAAAAATCCAAACTTCAGATTTCTAGATTTTGAACCCATGTAGGGGTAATAAGGAACTCTGAACAATGCTTCTTAGTCTCTTCATGATCTTAGCCTCTTAGCATAGGACTACGACCCTCTACTAAAGAATACTAGGTCTTAGACTTGTACCACATACCCGAATTATCTTGTCATAAAAGAGATACTTTTAAAAACCACCAAGACCACTTTCTTCCTTGCAAGTGGAATCATTTAAAAGATGATAAGAGTCAAATATGTTCAAGCTTCATTTTCCCTTATACTTCACCTTGGCTCTAATACCATGCTATAAAATCAGAAAGGTAGAAATATTTTCTTATCTTTGATAATTAATTGTGAGTTTTTTGTATTCTTATTATCTTCTTTATATATTCTTTAACTTATTTTCATCAAGCAACTACCAAAACATAAATGCATGAAGATGAAATAATAAAGGACACAGTGTGTAGACTCTCAACTGTGGAAAATCCCTTGTCCTAGGGGAAAACCCAAAAATTATCTCCTTCTTCAAGAACTAATTCAAAGTGAGACAACCAAGACCACCAAACCAACTAGAAGTATTTCTACAATCACCAATTCAGCCTCTTCCAACCAATGTTCTTCAAAGAATTCAAATATCCCAAGTCAACAGGCTTTGACCATCCAAAAGTCAACTCAAACAAAGTAAATCTCCTCCAAATATAATCTGAACTTAAAAAGGAATGCAACAAATTACAGATATAACCATAAATACAAAGATGCAGCAGAAATAACACTTCATTAATATCAAATACTGAAGTAAGCTTACAAGCAGAATGGAAATAAACTATTTCGGGTGATGGTAGCTTATCCCTGAGAAAAGATGTGGTGGCTACATGCCTCTGAAGTATGTTACAATGAGGCTAGAAGACCTGTTTATTATTGAGAAACAATGGAAAACCCTAAACATCCAAAAACCTAACCCTAGGAGATGAAGCACCAAAACTATGGGCCCTGTTTCAGTAAGTTGGTACATCAACTTCCCGACGTCGTAAATTTGGCATATTATCTCCATTTGACACACTCAATACCTCGTTAGAAAGATGATCTCCGTTTGATGCACACAATACCTCGGAGTGGTTTGAGCTTCTAATGGGCTCTAGTAAGGTGTTCTTTCTGTAAATGCAACCAAAATTTGTCACCCACTTGAAACTTGTGTGGCACCCGATGTTCATCATGTCACTGCTTGTACTTGGAATTTGACTTCTCCAAGATGTCATGAACTTGTTAGCGTATGTGTTGGATGCGTTCAATAAATTTGGTCGCTTTATCAGCCTCAGACAATACATGTGTGGATTATGTCTGTGTAGTCGCATGAGACATGGAAACATCAATCGGACACAATGGTTGAAATCTGAGACCCACTTGAAAGGGACTGTGACCAATGGAGCTATGGAGAGATATGTTATAACTGTGTTTCACATAGGGAAGACTCTCATCCCAGGTTCGTGGATGCTTAGAGTTGTACATGCATAGTATGTGCATTATCATTCTATTGATGACCTTCACCTGGACATCAGTCTGGGGATGGAAGGAAGTTGACTTGGTGAGATTGGTGTCCAATAGTGTCTGGAGGCTTGACCAGAATGTGCTCAGGAGCCTGCTATCCCGATTTGATATAATAGTATGCGGGATCCCAAAATGTACCCATACTCGTTCAAAGAAGAGTTTGGCAGTGTTCTCTGTTGTGATACTCTTCTTATAGGCCGCCAATATAGCCATCTTAGAAAAAATTTCCACGACCACAAATACACAGTTATTACCATGATTGGTAGAAGGGAGGCAAGACATATAGTCCATGGAGATGGATTCCCATAGTTGGATGGGAGTAGGCAGAGGAGTTTCAAGGCCTTTCTTCTTGATGGTTGGCTTGGCGATGATGCAAGAAGTGTAGGATCTAATATATTTCACAACATCCAGTCGAAGTTTTGGCCAATAAAAGTAATTTTGTAGTATAGCCACAATTTTCTCCACACCAAAGTGTCATGTGACCCAACTATAGTGCGCCTCCCAAATCATCTTGGCACACTCACTTGAAGGAACATAAAGGTGGCCTAGGTAGCATAATAATCCGTCATGGAGGTGGAAATCATGAACTTGCTTTCCATTACTAGCATTTGGTATGTGGAGGTGAACTTTGGATCATTTTTGCATAGTTGCGGCCATCCAGAGGTCACATGGCCATAAGAGTTGAGAAAAGTTTCCAGTGCTGCAAATGGGGCCAGGTGAGGCAATCGACAACATGATTGGTGCTACCCTTTTTGTATTTTAATGTTCAAGTGGAATTGTTGCAGATATGTAGACCACTTCTGATGGAGATTGTTCTGCAACTTCCCTTATGTCTGTATAAACTGAAGAGGTCGGTGATCGAGGTGGATGACCGCCTCCTTCCTCAGAATATAATGCTTCCATTTTCGGCAAGCATGCACAATGGAATACATCTCTTTATCATAGGTGGGGTACTTCCGAATTGTATCATAAATTGTCTCACTATGATAGGCCACTGGATTCTCATGTTGGGTGAGGACTACACCAATAGCATAGTCAGAGGCGTCTGTCTCAATTTCAAATGGTTTTTGCAGGTCTGGTAGTGTGAGTACCAGTGTAGAGCAAAGGCAGTGCTTCCACTCAATGAATGCCTTTTGTTGGGACTCAAACCAGGAAAACTTTTCTTTCTCCCCGCCCTTAGTAATCTGAATCAAAGGCCAAGTGATATGAGATAATCCCAACACGAAAATTAGATAAAAATTTACAATGCCCAAAAAGTTGCGAAGCTCTGTTACAGTGATCGGGGTTGGCCAATCCCGAATGACTTGGATCTTAGTCGAATCCACATGCACACCACGTTCATCTATGATGTAACCTAGATATTGGACTTGGCTCATGCCAAAGGTGCATTTCTCCAAGTTGGCACATAGTTTGTGCTACCGAAGGGTTTGAAGGACCTGTCGAATGTGTTGCAATTGTTCTTCCCAACTCTTGTTGAAAATGAGGATGTCATCTAGATAAAAAACCACGAATGCATTGGTGAAGGAATGCAAGATGTCATCCATTAGCCTCATAAAAGTAGCATGGGCAGTTTTCAACCCGAACGACATAACCAACCATTCAAAAAGGCCTTCCTTGGATTTGAAGGCAGTCTTCCATACATCTATGGGCTCTATTGGAACCTAGTGATATCCAAACTTTAGATCGATCTTGCTGAAATACTTGGCACCTTGAGTTGGTCCAGAAGGTCATCAATCTATGGGATTGGATACCTGTTCCTAACAGTGATTTTTCTTAGTGCCCAATAATCAATGCAGAGCCTCCAGGTCCCATCCTTCTTCTGTACAAGTAAAATCAGGCTCCCATAAGGCGAGGAACTTGGTTAGATGTTCCCTTTTTGCAGCAACTCCTAGATTTTCCACTTGGTATCTTCATTTTCTAGAATGGAGCAACGATATATCAATCCATTGGGTAGAGGTGCTCTGAGAGTAAGATCGATCGAATGCTTGATGTGACAGTGCAGGGTACCCCTGGGGGTGAGGAGAAGATGTCCCTGTATTATTCCATGGTCATATCCATCTGCTTCTGTTGTGTGGAGGAACCCTTCCCAAAGGCCATGGATGTGGCTACTATATTCCCCTTACTTTGAGAGTAGATCAGAAAGAAAAAAAATTTCCCAGTATAGGAGATGATATTATTGCATTTCTTAGCAAAGATCAAAGAGATGGCAGTAGGCAGGGCTACCTTCGGTATCTTGTATGACTTATTACCCAAAGAAATAATAAGAGATCGAGGTCTAGACTCATATACAGCATGTCACTTCCACAAGTATGGTTGTACAAATAATATATCACGAACTTCAAGGGGAACAACATCACACAGTACCTCATCCATGAACGGATCGATGTTGTAGGGAAGGAAGCACTGTTGCTTTAAGCAGAGATCTCTTCCTTGGTGAAGCCACCCGATGGTGTACAGCTATGGATGTGTTGTAGTCAGTAGGCCTAGCTGCTTCACGACCTCTACTGAAATGAGGTTCTTTTAGCTCCCTTTGTCGAAAATGAACTATAGCGGAGAACACTTAACCCACATCTGTGAGTGGAAGAGGTGTTCCCCTCCTCTAGATCTTCAAGCTCAATCTTCTATATCTCGGTTGAGGCCACACTGGCACTAGGTTCTGCTTCAATGATCTGCTTCCCTTTGTCATTCCCCTTGTCGAGTTCTAACTCAGAGTTAGAACATGTGTCTAATTCGGAAGCCTTAAACTCAGCCACCAGTGACTGCTTAGCTTGACACTCAGTTGTGTTGTGAGTGGAGCTCTTATGGAACTCACACCACTTTCTCATGTCCTTCTTTATCTTTGTAATGTTTCTCTTTTCTTACAGCTTCGACAGGTTATCATGGGTTGCCCTGCATTGGCTTTGTCCTTTGCTCTGCAGTTTGGGGGCGCCTTTCCCTTGCTTCGGATTCGCAGATCCAAAGTCTCATTATTTTTGTTTAAACTTCTGCTCAATCTTGACAGTGTATCGGTACGCCATGCCGAGTGAGGAGATGTCCAAGAACTCCATCTCATTCTGGATGTACATGTGTAGACAGTCATGGTACTTGAGTACCAAATTCCACTCAGAATCCTTGATACCCAACTTTATGCGAAGGGTATGAAAAACATTGGTAAACTTTGACACGTCTTGGTCCCTCCCTTGCCGCAGCGTGGTTCACTTTATGTATTTATCCACATGGCTCCCGATAGGGTAGTACTTCTCCTTGATGGCATCCTAGAATGAATTCCAAGTGATTGCGGCTGAAAATAGTCAGGGTGTGCTTTCGTCCTTCTTCTCACAGTAGGTTTCCCACCATTCCTTGATGTGGGGGGCGGCTTTGAGAAATGCAAAAGTAATCTTATCCCGGCTAGAAAAATCATGAATAGAAAAATATCCTTCTAGGAAATTTAACCATTTATCTACAGCGTCTACATCTATTTGACCTTCAAATATGGGGATGTCAAAGTTAAACTGTACCTTGAAGGGTGTGGCGCTTCCAGAGTGGTTGTTGGAAGGAGATGTGTCTCCTTTGGGTAGTCGTTGAAGGAACTGGGCAAAGTTGTCCATCATCGCGTTCTTTTGTCGCTCGAGGGATTCCTTGAGCAATATTTTGAAAGGATATCCTACCCCCTCGTCTTTCTTCTCTTCCGCCATGGGAGGTTGTCGGGGTTTGCGAGGTTGGCCTTGCAAAGGTTTGACCAGTTCGAGCACTAACTCCTTATATCCCAACCTCGTTGGGGACAAGCAAAGAAAAACCGAGAAAGAGTAAAGTGCTTTGATATCGTTGATCCAACCTTAAAAATGAACACAACAAATTATAGATACAACCATAAATATATAGATGCAGAGGAAATAACACTTTATTTCATTAATATCAAATACTGAAATAAGCTTACAAATAGAATGGAAATAAACCAGCTAGGGCGATGGTAGTTTATCTCTGAGAAGAGATGTGGCAGCTACATGCCTCTGAATTGTGTTACAGTGAGGCTCGAAGGCCTATTTATTATTAATAAATAATGGGAAACACTAAATATCCAAAAAACTAACCCTAGGAGATGAAGCGCTAGAACTATGGGCCCCATTTGGGTAAGTTGCTACATCAATTTCTCAGGGTCATAACTTTGGCATATGATCTTCATCTGACACACACAATACCTCGTTAGAAATATCTATCTGAGGACTACAGCTTTCGAATGGAAAACATTAGTCCAGTCCTTATGCTTGCACTAGTTTTCCCAAAAAAATTCGTTTAGGGCCTAAAAACAGCTTTGGAAGTTCAAGACCTCAAAAATTTCCAAAAATAGTAAATTGTGCTACAATTAAGGAAACTGAAAAACTGAAAGAGATAGTGGTGGGGCTCCAAGTGGAATAGGTTGGTGGCCACCAACATCCACCTGGATCAGTGCTTGTCCCTTATGAAGCAATGGTCCCCATTGCATTCAGTTCCTCCATGAGATGGGGAAACTTTTGTTGAACTTGGTCTGTCATGAGCCATTTGCCTTGGTACAGGAGTTGGCCAGCTTTGACAACCCAATATAGTTGGATCTTCTTATGGCGAGTGTTCTTGATCTATGTGTCCATAATTCAATCAATTATGACTTGTGCTATGCAGTCTGGGTTTAACTTTGTTGATGTGATTTGTTCTACAATGTCTGATGTGTCCAGTAATGGTGGAAAATATTGTCGAAGGTGGTCCACATTGAACACTGGATGTAGGCCAAGGAATGGGGGAATATTGAGCTCAAAATCATTATCTCCCATGGCCTTGGTAATTGTGTAAGGACCATATCAGAGTGGTCTAAGCTTCCGATGAGCTTCGATAAGGCGATCTTTCTGCAAATGCAACCAAACTTTGTCACCCACCTGAAACTTGTGTGGCACCCAATGTTGATCATGTCGTTGCTTGTACTTGGCATTTGACTTCTCCAAGATGTCGTGAACCTGTTGGTGGATGTGTTGGATGCGTTCAATAAATATGGTCGCTTTATCAGCCTCGGACAATACATGTGTGGATTATGTATGTGTAGTCACATGAGGCATGGCAACATGAATCAGACACAATAGTTGAAATCCTAGACCCACTTGAAAGGGACCACGCGTAGTCAAGCTATGGAGAGATTTGTTATAATTGTTTTGCACATAGGGAAGGCTCTCATCTCAGGTTCATGGATGCTTGGAGTTGTACATGCGGAGTATGTGCATTATCCTCCTATTGACGACCTCCATCTGGCCATCAATATGGGGATGGAAGGAAGTTGACTTGGTGAGCTTGGTGTCCAATACTGTCCATAGGCTTGACCAGAATGTGATCAGAAACATGTTATCCTGATCTGACATAATGATTTGTGGGATCCCAAAATGTACCCACACTTGTTCAAAGAAGGGATTGGCAATGTCCTCTATTGTGATACTCTTCTTGCAGGCCGCCAATATAGCCATCTTATAAAATTTGTCCACAACCAAAAATACACAGTCATTACCATGCTTGGTAGAAGGGAAGCTAGACATATAGTCCATGGAGATGGATTCCCATGGTTGGTTGGGAGTAGGAAGAGGAGTGTCAAGGCCTTTCTTATTGATGGTTGGCATGGCGATGATGCAAGAAGTGTAGGATCTGATATATTTCCCAACATCCAGTCGAAGTTTTCGCCAATAAAAGTAATTTTGTAGTACAGCCACAGTTTTCTCCACACCAAAGTGTCCTGCGACCTGACTGTACTGTGCCTCCCAAATCATCTTGGCACACTCACTTGAAGGAACAAAAAGGTGGGCTAGGTAGCATAATAATGCATCCTTGAGGTGGAAATCAAGAACTTTCTTTCCATCTACTAGCATCCGGTATGTGGAGGCGAACTCTAGATCATTTTTGTATAGTTGCATCCATCTAGAGGTCTCGTGGCAACAAGAGTTTAGAACAGTAATCACTGTTGCAACTGGGGGCAACTAAGGCAGTCTACAACATGATTTGTGATGCCCTTTTTTATTTAATGTTCAAGTGGAATTGTTGTCGATATGTAGACCACTTATGATGGCGATCGTTCTGCAACTTTCCTTGTGTCTATATAAATTGAAAAGGTCGGTGATCGATGTGGATGATCGTCTCCTTCCCCATAATGTAAAGCTTTTATTGTCAGCGAGCATGCATGATGGAATACATCTATTTATCATAGGTGGGGTACTTCTGAATTGTAGTGGAAAGTGTCTCACTATGATAGGCCACTGGATGCCCATGTTGGGTGAGGACTGCACCAATAGCATAGTCAGAGTTGTCTGTCTCAATTTCAAATGGTTGTTACAGGTCTGGCAGTGTGAGTACCGGTGCAGAGAAAAGGCATTGCTTCAACTCAATGAATGCCTTCTAATGGGTCTCGGACCAGGAAAACTTTTCTTTCACCCCGCCCTTAGTAATCTGACTCAAAGGCTAAGTGATATAGGAGAATCCCAACACAAACCTCCGATAAAAATTTGCAATGCCCAAAAAGCTGTGAAACTCTGTTAGAGTGGTCAAGGTTGCCCAATCTCGAATGACATGGATCTTATTCGAATCGACATGCATGCCATGCTCATCTATGATGTAACCTGGATATTGGACCTGGCTCATGCCAAAGGTGCATTTCTCTAAGTTGGCACGCAGTTTGTGATGCCAAAGGGTTTGAAGGACCTGTCGAATATGTTGTAAGTGTTCTTCCCAACTCTTGTTCAAGATGAGGATGTCGTCCAGATAAACAAACACGAATGAGTTGGTGAAGGGACGCAATATGTCATCCCTTAGCCTCATAAAAGTAAAAGGGGCATTTTTCAACCCGAAGGGCATAACGAACCTTTCAAAAAGGCCTTCCTTGGATTTGAAGGCAACGTTCCATGCATTTGTGGTCTCTATTAGAACTTGGTGATAGAAATACTTCATATTGAACTTGTTGAAATACTTGGCCCCCTTGAGTTGGTCCAGAAGGTCATCAATCTATGGGATTGGATACATGTTCCTGACAATGATTTTATTTAATAACTGATATTCAAGGCAGAGCCTCCAGGTCCCATCTTTTTTCTATACAAGTACAATTTGGCTCCCAGAAGGCGAGGAACTTGGTTGGATGTGCCCTTTTTGTAGCAACTCCTAGAGTTTCCACTTGATCCCTTCAATTTCTAGATTAGAGTAGCGATATATCGGCCCGCTGGGTAGAGGTGCTCCAGGAGTTAGATCAATCGAATGCTTGACGTGACAGTGCAAGGGTACCCTTGTGGGTGAGGAGAAGATTTCCATGTATTCTTCCATGACCATTACCACCTGATTCTACTGCGTGGAGGAACCCTTCCCGGGGCCATGGATGTGGATACGATCTTCCCCTTACTTTGAGAGTGGATCAGAAAGACAATAAATTTCCCAATCTAGGAGATGATCTTACTACATTGCTTAGCAAAGATCAAAGAGATCGCGGTAGGCGAGGCTACCTCTGGAATCTTGTAATAACTTATTACCCAAATAAATAATAACAGAGCGAGGTCTTGACTCATATACAACATGCCTCTTCCACAAGTATGGTTGTCCTAATAATACATCACAAACTTCAAGAGGAGAAACATCACACAGTACCTCATCCCTGAAGGAATTGATGTTGTAGGGAAGGTGGCACTGCCCACTGACGCGGAGATCCCGTCCTTGGTGAAGCCACCCAATGGTGTATGGTTGTGGATGTGTTGTATTCAGTAGACCAAGCCACTTCATGACCTCTACTGAAATGAGGTTCTTTTGGCTCTCGTTTTGACAATGAACTTCAGTGGAGAACCTTTCACCCACATCTGTGAGTGGAAGAGGTGTCCCCCTCCCCTAGGTCTTTAGGATCAATCTTCTGGATCTTGGTGGTGGACACGGTGTCACTAGGCTTCGTGTCAATGTTCTTCTTCCCATTTTCATTCCCCTTGTCGGGTTCTGACTTAAAGTCGGAACATGTGTCTCATTCAAAGCCTTCATCTCGACCACCAGTGATTGTTTGGCCCAACACTCACTTGTGTTGTGAGTGGAGCTCTTATGGAACTCACACCACTTTACCATGTCCTTCTTTGTCTTCATGGTGTTGTTCTTTGCTTGTGGCTTTGGTGGGTTATCCTGGGTCTCCCTGCCTTGGCTTTCTCCTTTGCTCTGTGGTTTGGGGGCTCCTTTCCCTTGCTTCAGATTTGCAAATCCAAAGTCTCGCTTTTTCTGTTTAAAATTCTTCTTAATCTTAAAATCATATCGGTACGTCATTCCTAGCGAGGAGATGTCCAAAAACTCTATCTCATCCTATATGAACCTATGTTGATAGTTGCGGTACTTGAGTACCAAATGCTGCTCAGAATCCTTGATACCCAACTTCATGCAAAGGGTATGAAAAACATTGGTAAATTATGGCATGTCTTGGTCCCTTCCCTGTTGCATCGTGCTCCACTTTATGTATTTATCCTCATAGCTCTTGATAGGGTAGTACTTCTCCTTGATGACGTCCCAGAAATAATTTCAAGTGGGTGCGGCTAAAAATAGTGAGGGTGTACTTTCATCCTTCTTCTCACAATAGGTTTCCCACTAGTCCTTGACGTGGGGAGCAACTTTGAGAAGTGAAAAAGTAATCTTTTCCTAGCTAGAAAAATCATGAACAGAAAAATTATCCTTTTAACAGGTTTAACCATTTATCTATGACGTCTGCATCTATATAACCTTCAAATATGGGGATGTAAAAGTTAACTTGTATCTTGAAGGGTGTGGTGCTTCCAGAGTGGCTGCTTGGAAGGAGATGTGTTGCCTTTGGGTAGCCACTAAAGGATCTAGGCAAATTTTTCCATCAACACGTTCCTTTGTCGCTCGAGGGCTTCTTCAAGCAATATTTTAAGAGGATATCCTACCCGCTTGTCTTTCTTCTCTTCCGTCATGGGACGTCATCAGGGTTTACGAGGTTGGTCTTACAAAGGTTTGACCAATTCAAGCCCTAACTCCTTATATCCCGACCTCGTTGGGGACATGCAAACAAAAACCGAGAAAGCGCAGAGTGCTTTGATACCACTGATCCAAAATTAAAAAGGAACGCAACAAATTACATATATAACCATAAATACATAGATGCAGCAGAAATAACACTTCATTTCATTAATATCAAATACTGAAATAATCTTACAAATAGAATGAAAATAAACTAGCTCGGGCGATGGTAGCTTATCTCTAAGAAGATATGTGGTGGTTACATGCCTCTGAATTGTGTTACAATGAGGCTCGAAGGCCTATTTATTATTGAGAAACAATGGAAAACCCTAAACATCCAAAAACCTAACCCTAGGAGATGAAGTGCCAAAACTATGGGCCTTGTTTGGGTAAGTTGGTACAACAACTTCTCGGGGTCGTAACTTTGGCATGCAATCTTCGTTTGACATGCACAATACCTCGTTAGAAATATCTATCTGAGGACTACAACTTTTGAATACAAATCATAGCTAAGCAATATTGTGTACCTCAGTTTTCCCGAAAAATGTCATTTAGGGCCTCAAAACGATTCCTGAAATTCAAGACCCAAAAATTGCCAAAAATAGTAAAGTGTGCTACAATTAAGGAAACTGAAAACTGAAAGGGATAGTGGTGGGGGTCCAAGTGGAATAGGCGGGTGGACACCAACATCTGCCTAGATTATTCCTCCCCCCTTATGAATCAATGGTCCTCATTGCGTTGAGTGCCTCCATGAGATGGGGAAATTTCTGTTGAACTTGGTCCCTGGTGAGCCACTTGCCTTGGTGCAGGGTTGGCCATATTTGACAACCCGATATAGTTGGATATTCTGCTAGCGAGTGCTCTTGATTTCTGTGTCCATAATCCGATCAGTTTTGGCCTATTCCATGCATTCTAGGTTTAACTCTGTTGGTGTGAGTTGTTCTTCAATGTCTAATGTGTCCAGTGATGGTGGGAAGTATCGTCGAAGACAGTCCACATAAAACATTGGGTGCAAACCAGGGAATGGGGGAATGTTGAGCTCAAAAGCATTGTCTCCCGCACCCTTAGTAATGGTGTAAGGACCATATTAGAGTGGTATGATCTTATGATGGGCTCCAGTAAGGCATTCTTTCTGCAAATGCAACCAAACTTTGTCACCCACCTGAAACTTGTGTAGCACCAGGTGTTGATCATGTTTTTGCTTTTACTTGGCATTTGACTTCTCCAAGATGTCGTGAACCTGCTGGCCAATTTGTTGGATGCGTTCAATAAATCTGGTCGCTTTATCAGCCTCGGCAGATACATGTGTGGATTCTCTCTGTGTAGTCGCATCAGGCATGGAAACATCAATCACACACAATGGTTGAAATCCTAGACCCAATTGAAAGGGATTGCGACCAGTCGAGCTATGGAGAGCTATGTTACAACTGTGTTGCACATAGGGGAGACTCTCAACCCAGGTTCGTGGATGCTTGGATTTGTACATGTGGAGTATGTGCACTATCATCCTATTGACGACCTCCATCTAGCCATCAATATAGGGATGGAAGGCAGTCGACTAGGTGTCCAATAGGGTCCAGAGGCTTGACCAAAATGTGCTCACGAACCTGCTATCTCGATCTGATATAATGGTTTACGAGATCCCAAAATGTACTCACACTCGTTCAAAGAAGAGTTTGACAGTGTCCTCTGCTGTGATACTCTTCTTGCAGGCCCCCAATATAGCCATCTTAGAAAATTTCTCCACAACCACAAATACACAGTCATTACCATGCTTGGTAGAAGGGAGGTTATACATATAGTCCATGGAGATGGGTTCCCATAGTTGAATAGGAATAGGAAGAGGAGTGTACAAGCCTTCCTTCTTGATGGTTGGCTTGGTGATGGCGCAGGCAATGCAGGATCTGATATATTTCCCAACATCCAGTCGAATTTTTGGCTAATAAAAGTACTTTTGTAGTACAACCATAGTTTTCTCCACACCAAAGTGTCCCGACTATATTGCGCCTACCAAATCAATTTGGCACGCTCGCTTGAAGGAACAAAAAGGTGGCCCAAGTAGCATAATAATGCATCCTGGAGGTGGAAATCATGAACTTGTTTTCCATCTACTAGCATTTGGTGTGTGCAGGAAAACTCTGGATCATTTTTGTATAGTTGTGGCCATCCAAAGGTCTCGTGGCCACAATAGTTGAGAACAGTAGTCAGTGCTGCAACTAGGAGGTGACTAAGGCAGTCTGCAACATGATTGGTGCTGCCCTTTTTTTATTTAATGTTCAAGTGGAATTATTACAGATATGTAGATCACTTTTGATGGCGATCATTTTGCAACTTCCCTTGTGTCTATATAAACTAAAGAGGTCAATGATCAGTGTGGATGATCGTCTCCTTCCCCAGAATGTAATTCTTCCATCGTTGACAAGCCTGAACGATGGAATACATCTCTTTATTATAGGTGGGGTACTTACGAATTGTATTGGAAAGTGTTTCACTATGATAGGCCATTGGATGCTCGTGTTGGGTTAAGACTACACCAATAACATAGTCGAAGGCATCTGTTTCAATTTCAAATGGCTTCTGCAAGTCTGGTAGTGTGAGTATCGCAGCAGAGCAAAGGCGGTGCTTCAACTCAACAAATGCCTTTTGTTGGGACTCGAACCAGGAAAACTTTTCTTTCGCCCTGCCCTTAGTAATTTGACTCAAAGGCCAAGTGATATGGGAGAATCCCAACACGAACCTCTGATAAAAATTTGTAAGGCCCAAAAAGTTGTGAAGCTCTGTTAGAGTGGTTGGGGCTGGCCAATCCCGAATGACTTGGATCTTAGTCGGATCCACATGCACGCCACTCTCATCTATGATGTAACCTAGATATTGGACCTGGCTCATGCCAAAGGTGCATTTCTCCAAGTTGGGACACAGTTTGTGTTGTTGAAGGGTTTGAAGGACCTATTGAATGTGTTGCAAGTGTTCTTCCCAAATCTTTCTCAAGATGAGGATGTCATCTAGATAAACAACCACGAATGAGTTGGTGAATGGATGCAAGATTTCATCCATTAGCCTCATAAAAGTAACAGGGGAATTTGTTAACCCGAAGGGCATAGCCAACCATTCAAAAATGCCTTCCTTAGATTTGAAGGTGGTTTTCCATACATTTGTGGGCTCTATTAGAAACTAGTGATAGCCAGATTTCATATCGATCTTGGTTAAATACTTGGCCCCCTTGAGTTGGTCCAAAAGGTCATCAATCTGTGGGATTGGGTACCTGTTCCTGACAGTGATTTTGTTTAGTGTCTGATAATCAATGCAGAGTCTCCAGGTCCCATCCTTCTTCTTTACAAGTCAATCGGGCTCCCACAAGGCAAGGAACTTGGTAGGATGTGCCCTTTTTGTAGCAAGTCTTGGATTTGCCTCTTGATCTCTTCATTTTCCATAATGGAGCGGTGATATATCGGCCCATTGGGTAGAGGTGCTCCAAGAGTCAGATCGATCGAATGCTTGACCTAATAGTGCAAGGGTACCCCTATGGGTGAGGAGAAGATGTCCATGTATTCTTCCATGACCATATCCACCTGCTTCTACTGCGTGGAGGAACGCTTCCCAGGGGCCATGGATGTGGCTATGATCATCCCCTTACTTTGAGGGCGGATCAGAAAGAAAACAAATTTCCCAGTCTATGAGATGATTTTACTGCATTTCTTAGCAGAGATCAAAGAGATGGTGGTAAGTGGGGCTACCTCTGGTATCCTATAATACTTATTACCCAAAGAAATAATAAAAGAGCGATGTCTAGACCCATATACATGATGTCGCTTCCTAATGTAGTAGCATCAAACTACAATGATTCACATTGACCTAGCCGGTCAAATTTCTTTACCAAAGAGGGTGGGTCCTCTTAATCTTTATTCATCTGTAATAAGTTGTTGAGATTGCCTCAAGAAGGAAACAAACAAATCGAGTTTGTTAGCATATGTGTTCAAAGATGAGAATAGTTAGGGATTATACTTTTGTTGTGAGATTCAGATGGGATTTGGTTGTTAATCCCTTCGAATGAGTGTTGAATAAAAATATAGGGATTTGGTTGTTAATCCCTTCGAATGAGTGTTGAATAAAAATATAGGGATTTTGTAATTAGATGGTAGGATTTTTTTCCAAGTGTAGTAGTTCTGCAGAATAGACGAAAAGGGTTTTTTTTGGGTTTTGGTGTGAATTTTTTATTGTTGTGTGTCTTCTGAGATTTTCTAAGTATTAGTTGAAAGTAGTGTGTAACATCTCGTGATTGTGCATTGGATTCATAAATTCATTGTGTAAATTTTTGTATAATAGCTACATGGATAAATCCCTGCGTATAAAGGATCTTTGCATACATGTATGTGGTATGAGGGTCCTATTGCGCTGGTTGCATGTGATTTGAACTATTCATATCAAATTAGTAACCTTGTTTATGTATCGCATGTGATGGGTGTTATGAAACCAGCTCAAGAAAAGATAGAAAAGATAGATCAACGCCTTAGAATTCAGCCTCTTCGAGGGGGAAACCTCCTTTACATTACATAAATGAACAATTCTTGGATGATTCAAATGACAAAACCTCCTTTCTATATATAGGAGTCTTAAGGAGTCACAATATAACCCAGCCGGCCTAACAATAATAATATAAAGCCACAAAAATAACAATAGAGGGATTTTATGGGGCACAGTAATAAAAATATGGGGACAATAGGGGCACAACAATATTAATAAGGGATACAACTACAATAGTAATGGGGTAGTCACTAGTATTATAGGGACCCAACAATGGGACAGACCGGTGCGTTGTAGTTTAAACAATGCAAGTGAAATTAAAATTTCTATGTGGAGAGAAGCGCAAGAAAACAGGGCTTAATTCTGTGAAGCCATATTTTGAATTAATTACCTTTTCCAGCAACATGTAAAACAATCTAATAAGAAGTTGAAAAGGTAGAACCTGGCAATCCTTTTCCAAATCAGTTTATCAGCAAGAGAGGGGAAGCATATCCTCTATTTGTGTAGAATAATTTCAGCCTTAGAAGGCCATCATTTGGTATCAGAGCGACAGGAAAAGAGTTATGTTCTTAAAACTTCAACAAATATGCCACCCAGGAGAGGAGGAGTAGGACATGGTGGCATAGGTCAGGGAAGACATGTAACCAATGTAGTGATGCTTGAAGAAATTAGACACTTTCGCACAAGAATGGAAGCAATGGAAACTACTCAAAGGAGAGAACCTGATGATGGAAATGCCAGTGCTGAAGAAGAATCTTCTGATGAAGAAGAGGAAGACATTGAAGAAAACAAAATTCTTAGAATGTTGGTAAGGATTGGTGGCTGAAGGTTGAAGTACCTCTATATGAAGGGAATTTAAATGTAGAGGAATTAATGGACTAGATAAGTGCCATGGACAAATACTTTGATTTTGAAGAAATTGAAGATAAGAAGAAAGTGAAATTTGCAGCAATGAAGCTAAAGGGGCATGCCGCCATATGCTGGGATGAGTTGCAGGAATCCAGAGAAAGAAAAGGTAAGTCTAAGATATATATTAAATATATATATATATATATATATATATATATATATATATATATATATATATATATATATATATATATATATATATATATATATATATATATATATATATATATATATATTGGGATAAAATGGTTGGTAAGATTAAAAGTAAATTTATGCCAAAAGACTATCAAATTATTCTCTTTAGGCTGTTGCAAAATTTAAGACAAAAGGGAATGACAGTTAAAGAGTACAAAAAATAATTTTACAGGTTGAATATAAGAGTTGGACATGTTGAAGGAGATATGGAGAAAGTGGCCAAATACATAAATGGCTTAAGATATGACATACAGGATGAAATCAGTTTGTTGACTTTGAGGACTATTGAGGATGCTTACCAAGCAGCCTTGAAGGCTGAGGAGAAGATGGTAAGGAAGAAGAATCAGAGAAATAGGGGGAAGGGTCCAGCCAGAGGAAGAGGATATTCTAAAACAAGATTTCATAATGCTAAGAATGAAGCAGAGGGTTCTAGCAGTCAATCAACACAGAGAGGAGACTTTGGTGGAAGGAGATTTGGCCCCAGAGGAAGAGGTAGAGGAAGAGAAATGTGGTGTTACACATGTGGTGAATTGGGACACATGTCATGGGACTGTCCTAAAAACCAATCAACAAATTAGAGGAACGTGAACATAGCAGAGGCTAAAGAAGAAACCCATCAGGTAGTAGGAAAGGAAGAACCACCTGAGGCAGGAGAGTCTTTGTTGTTAAAAAAAGTTTTTCTAAAGTCAGAAAAAGAGGTGAGTGAACCAGCTCAAAGAAAAAGTGTATTCATGACTATGTGCAAGTTTAAAGGGAAATGTTGCAAGGTCGTGATTGATAGTGAGAGTAGTGATAGTCTAGTCTCCACAGATATGGCAGAGAAATTGGGCTTGGTGAAGATGGTACACCCTACTCCTTATAGAGTATCGTGGTTGCAGAAAAGACATCAGCTCTTGGTGATAGAGCAATGCAAAGTGATTGGTACATACAAAGATGTTGTATTATGTGATGTGATGCCGATGGATGTTTGCCATGTGTTGCTGGGAAGACCTTGGTAGTATGACAGGAAGGCCATTCATGATGGCAGAAGGAATACTTATTCCTTAGAGAAGGATGGAAAAAAACACATATTGCTACCCTTGAAAGATGAAGCAGTCAAAGAAGAATCTGGAACTAGTGTTCTACTGATAAGTGGAAAAGAATTGTTGCATGAAGTCAAAAGGAAAGAGGAGTTGCATTTTGCTATTATTGGAAAACCAAAGGTAATTTTGACTTCAACTAATTTAGATGATCTGCCTACTGAAATTAGAAATCTACTTGATAATTATGTTGATATTATTGTGGATGAATTGCCAAATACTTTACCACCAGTTAGAAGTATCAGCCACCATATAGATTTGATACCTGGTGCAAGTCTACCTAATAAAGCAACTTATAGACTAACTCCTGGGGAAAATGAAGAAATTAAAAGGAAGGTACAGGAGTTATTAGATAAAGGACTGATAAAGGAGAGCCTAAGTCCGTGTGCGGTACCAGCAGTGCTCAGTCCAAAGAACGGTGGTGAATGCCACATGTGCATCGATTCCAGAGTGATAAATACAATCACTATCAGGTACAGATTTCCCCTACCACGTATGGATGATTTGATGGATTGTTTGAGTGGGTCAAAGTATTTTTCTAATATTGATCTGAAGAGTGGATACCATCAAATAAGGATTAGAGAGGGGGATGAATGGAAGACTGCATTTAAAACTAATAATGGGTTATATGAATGGTTGGTGATGCCTTTTGGGCTCACTAATGCACCAAGTACATTCATGAGGTTAATGAATGAATTCTTAAAAGAATATACAGGAAAATTTGTGATAGTGTATCTTGATGACATTTTAATTTATAGCCAGAGCAAGGAAGAACATTTAGAGCATCTTAAGATGGTATTGGAAACTCTACAGAAGGAGAAATTGTTGATAAACTTAAAGAAGTACAATTTCATGAAAAGAGAACTGATATACCTGGGATTTGTAGTCTCAGAAGAAGGGTTAAAGATGGATTCAGAGAAGGTACAAGCAATCTTAAATTGGCCAACTCCAAGAAGTGTATTTGAGGTAAGGAGCTTTCATGGTCTTGCAAGTTTTTACAGGAAGTTTATAAGAAGTTTCAGTCATATTTGTGCACCTATAATAGAAATTATTAAGGAGAGTAAACGGCCATTTAAGTGGACAGAGACAGCAAACAGAAATTTTAAACTGCTGAAAAGAAAGAACACCGAGAAACCTGTTTTAGCCTTACCTAGTTTTGACAAAACTTTTCAAGTGGAAACTGATGCTAGTGGGACAGCAATTGGGGTTGTGTTAAGTCAAGAACAGAGACCTATAGCCTATTTCAGTGAGAAATTGAATGAGGCTAAACAAAAGTATTCGTCATATGACAAAGAGTTCTATGCTTTGTGCAAGCACTCAAGAAATGGAGGCATTATTTGATGCCTAAGGAATTTGTTTTATACTCTGAGAACCATGCATTACAGTTTATAAACAGCCAACCAAAATTGAACCAAAAACATGACAAATGGGTGGAATTTTTGCAAAGTTTCACCTTTGTAATAAAACACACAAGTGGCAAATTTAATAAAGTTGTTGATGCTTTGAGTAGAGTGAATTTGGTTTTGCATGAGCTGAAAGTCAACACTTTGGGATTCGATGAATTGATTGACATGTACCAAGAGGATGCAGATTTTAAGGACATATATACAACTGTTAAAAATCCTATTGTTCATAATAGGAGCCAGTGGTTGGATTACATGCTGCAAGGAGGTTTGTTGTTCAAAAACAATAAGTTATGCATTCCTATGTGTTCGATGAGGGAGAATTTAATCAAAGAGAAGCACAGTGGGAAATTTTCTAGACACTTTGGACAAGACAAAACATATGCACAGATAAATGCTTTCTATTTTTGGCCTATAATGCAGACTGATGTCAAAAAGTTTGTTGAGAAATGAAGGGTTTGTCAGCATGCCAAAGGAAGAAGTCAAAACACTGGGTTATATCAACCATTTCCAATTCCAAATAGGCCATGGGATGCAGTCAGCATGGATTTTGTTTTGGGTTTACCTAAAACACAAAGGGGAAATGACTCTATCTATGTTATGGTGGATAGATTTTCAAAGATGGCCCATTTTATTGCTTGTAAGAAGATTAATGATGCAACACATATTGCTAATCTGTTTTTCTCAGAAATAGTGAGATTGCATGGGTTACCTCTAAGTATTGTCTCAGACATAGACACTAAGTTCGTGGGACACTTTTGGAGGACTCTATGGAGGAAGTTGGGTACAAACCTCAGTTTTAGCTCAACCTATCATCCTCAAACAAATGGGCAAACTAAAGTGGTGAATAGAAGCTTGGGAAACATATTAAGAAGCTTGGTTTATAAAAATCCAAAACAATGGGATTTAGCACTTGCTCAAGCAGAATTTGCTTACAATGATACTCCTAACATGAGTACAGGAATGAGCCCATTCCAAATTGCTTTGGAATGCAGCCTAGAGAGTATATGAACTTAGAGATTTGGGACAGCAAGAGATAAGGAGTGCAAGGGTTGAAGATTTTGCAGAACAAATGTTGAAGTTACAGGAAGATGTCAAACAGAAATTGCAAGAAAGCAGCAGCAAGTATAAGAAAAGTGCTTATATGAAGAGGAAAGAGAAGGAATTCCAAATTGGTGATTTGGTTATGGTTTATTTGAGAAGAGAAAGGTTTCTTGCAAGGATGTACAACAAATTGTAGTTGAAGAAGATTGGACCATGTAGGATATTGAGGAAATTCTCTACAAATACCTATGAGTTAGAGTTGCCAAAAGGAATTGGGATTTCACCCATATTCAATATTGCCGATTTATACCCCTACAAGGAATCAGAAACAGAGGCAATAGATGAACATGTGAATGAGGAAATTCAGATTTTGGAATGGGAAAAAGTTTGCCAAAAAAATCACAGAGGGAAGTTGAAGTTGTTTTAGATTGAAGAGCGATCAAGAAAACCAGAGGAAAAACATACTATCAATGTTTAATCAAATGGAAAGGACAACCAGTAGAAGATGCCAGTTGGATGTCAGCGGCTGAAGTGCAGAAGTACCAGGTTGATCCTGAAGTTTTGATCAAGCATTGTTTTCTTCCCCATGAGTCTGATGCAGGAGCATCAAATTACAATGATTGACATTGACCTAGCTGGTCAAATTTCTTTACCAAAGAGGGCGGGTCCTCTAAAATCTTTATTCATTTGTAATAAGTTGTTGAGGTTTCCTCTAGAAGGAAACAAACAGATCGATTTTGTTAGCATAGGTGTTCATAAATGAAAATAGTTAGGGATTATAGTTTTGTTGTGAGACTTGATTGGGATTTGGTTGTTAATCCCTTAGAATGAGTGTTGAATAAAAATATAGGGATTTTGTAATTAGATGGCAAGGATTTTTTTCCAAGTGTAGTAGTTCTGCAGAATAGACGAAAAAGGTTTGTTTTGGGTTTTGGTGTGAATTTGTGATTGTTGTGTGTCTTCTGAAATTTTCTAAGTATTAGTTGAAAGCAGTGTGTAACATCTCATGATTGCACATTGGATTCATAAATTCACTGTGTAAATGTATGTATAATAGCTACATGGATAATCCCTACGTATTAAAGGATCTTTACATATTTGTATGTGGTATGAGGGTCCTAGTGCATTGGTTGTATATGATTTGAATTATTCATATCAAATTAGTAACCTTGTTTATGTATCGCCTGTGATGGGACGGATCGGTGTGCTATATTTTAAACAATGTGAATGAAATTAAAATTTCTATGTGGAGAGAAGTGCAAGAAAATAGGGCTTAACTCTATGAAGCCATATTTCGAATTAATTACCTTTTCCAGCAACTTGTAAAACAATGTGATAAGAAGTTGAAAAGGAAGAACCTAGCGATCCTTTGCCAATTCAATTTATAAGCGAGAGAGAGGAAGCATATCCTCTATTTGTGTAGAAGAATTTCGGCCTTAGAAGGCCATCACTTCCACAAGTATGGTTGTCCTAATAATACATCATAAACTTCAAGAGGAGCAACATCACACAGTACCTCACCCGTGAAGGCTTGATGCTATAGATAAGGTGGCACTGTTGGCTGACGTAGAGATATCTTCATTGGTGAAGCCACTTGATGGTATACGGATGTGGATGTGTTGCAGTCGGTAGGCCTAGCCGCTTCAAGAACTTTGCTGAAATGAGGTTATTTTGGCTTTCACTGTCGACAATGAACTGCAGCGGAGAACCCTTCACCCACATATGTGAGTGGAAGAGGTGTTCCCCCTCCTCTAGATCTTAAGGCTCAATCTTTTGGATCTTGGTGGTGGACATGGTGGCACTGGGCTCCGTCAATGATCTTCTTCCCTTTGTCATTCCCCTTGTCAAGTTCTGACTCAAAGTCGGAACATCTATCTTATTCGAAAACCTTTAGCTCGGCCACCAGTGACTGCTTGGCCCGACACTCACTTGTGTTGTGACTGGAGCTCTTATGGAACTCACACCACTTTCTCATGTCCTTCTTTGTCTTCGTGATGTTGTTCTTTTCTCGCGGCTTCGGCGGGTTATCTTGGGTCGCCTCGCCTTAGCTTTGTCCTTTTCTCTGCGGTTTGGGGCTACCTTTCCCTTGCTTTGGATTCGCAGATCCAAAGTCTCACTTTTTCTATTTAAACTTCTACTCAATCTTGACAGCGTATCAGTACGCCGTGCCGAGCGAGGAGATTTCCAGGGACTCCATCTCGTCCTTGATGTACTTGTGTAGATAGTTGTGGTACTTGAGTACCAAATGCCGCTCAAAATCCTTGATACCCAACTTCATGTGAATCGTATGAAAAACATTGGTAAACTTCGGCACGTCTTGGTCCCTTCCCTACTGCAGCGTGGTCCACTTTATGTATGTATCCTCATAGCTCCCCACAGGGTAATACTGCTCCTTGATGGCATCCCAGAACAAATTCCAAGTTGGTGCGGCTGAAAATAGTGAGGGTGTACTTTCATCCTTCTTTTCACAGTAGGTTTTCCACTAGTCCTTGACGTGAGGGGTGGCTTTGAGAAGTGCAAGTGTAATCTTTTCTCGGCTGGAAAAATCATGAATAAACAAATATCCTTCTAGCAGATTTAACCATTTATCTACGACGTCTGCATCTATCTAACCTTCAAATATGGGGATGTCAAAGTTAACTTGTACCTTGAAGGGTGTGGCACTTCCAGAGTGGTTGTTGGAAGGAGATGCATCGCCTTTGGGTAGCTGCTAAAGGATCTGGGCAAAGTTGTCCATCATCGTGTTCCTTTGTCGCTCGAGGGCTTCTTCTAGCAAGATTTTGAAAGGATCTCTTGCCCCCTCATCTTTCTTTTCTTCTACTATGGGAGGTCGTCGGGGTTTGCGAGGTTGGTCTTGCAAAGGTTAGACCAATTCGAGCCATAACTCCTTATATCCCGACCTCGTTGGGGACATGCAAAGAAAAACCAAGAAAGAGCGGAGCGCTATGATACCACTGATCCGAACTTAAAAAGGAACGCAAAAAATTACAGATATAACCATAAATACAGAGATGCAACAAAAATAACACTTCATTCCATTAATATCAAGTACTGAAATAAGCTTACAAATAGAAAGGAAATAAACTAGCTTGGGCGATGGTTGCTTATCTCTGAAAAAAGATGTGGTGGCTACATGCCTCTGAATTGTATTGCAATGAGGCTCGAGACTTATTTATTATTGGGAAACAATGGAAAACAATAAACATCCAAAAATCTAACCCTAGGAGATGAAGCGCCAAAACTATGGGCCCTGTTTGGATAAGTTGGTACATCAACTTCCAAGGGCCATAACTTTGGCATATGATCTTCATTTGACGTGCACAATACCTCATTAGAAATATATATCCGAGGACTACAACTTTCGAATGGAAAACATAATTGATGACTAATTTTTTTCCCTATTTTCCCAAAAAGCATCGTTTAGGGCCTCAACGGCTCTGGAAGTTCAAGACCCGAAAAACTGCCAAAAATAGTAAAATGTCCTACAATCAAGGAAACAAAAAAACTGAAAGAGACAGTGGTGGGGGTCCAAGTGGAATAGGCGGGTGGCCACCAACATCCACCTGGACCAAATTCAAAGTCTCGGCCTTCCTCTTTTATCTCTGAAACATTCGACCTAAATCTTCGTCCATGCAACTTGCACTTGTGCTTCAGATTTTTGCACATGTGGATTGTTATAAGGTAAATTCTCAATCTTCCCTTGCTAGACAAGAATTATTTTCACCTTCGCCTGAATTTTCTCTTCTTCTCCATGTCTTCACACCTTCTTCTTGTCCTTGAATTACAGATTGAATATGAGATCGTGAGATGTCACAATAGGTCAAGTGCTCTACTAATATATAGTCTTTAAGAGGGACGAAATTCCTTCATTGAGGCCAACTTGATAGGAATCTAAGCCGACTTGGTGGAGTGACAAGACACAATTTTAACACAAAAAATATTTTTCTTTGTTGACATAAGAAGCCCAAGAAGGGTCTGAAAACAAGGACTATGACTTATGATACAATCCTAGAAGCACTCAACGGATGCTTTGACCTATAAAATAAATTGAGCATGAAACCCATGCTCATAAAAAAATAATTATTTGATCTTTACAATGATTTTATTTTCTTCTTTTTACAAATATATAAGAATTACATCATGTCATGAGTCAAGCAACAATTATGAAGATCAATACTAGTTACATTTTCAGCAAGAGGACTCCACAAATTGAGTACTAAAAAATTTGTGTTTGTAATGTGTGATTAGTATCCCTTTCAAAGGAGGAATCATAATGAAGTACAATGGTTTGGACAATTTTTAAGAAGGTGGCTCAACACAAGGGCCCTTCCCAATCTTACTAACATTTCCAAAATAATCAGATTAGGTTGAAGTGATGCACCAAAACTCAAGGACAAACAACATTGATAGATAAAAGATCAAGCTCTATTTACAAAAGGGTAACACACAAGGTTGTTGCCACAATGAATCTCCTAATCATCTATCATTTCCCAAGCATATTACAAAAGTGAATCGTCAACATCCCTAGATCTATCCTCTATGTGAGTATTTGTATAAGAGGAGCATTAGGGTGGATCAAAACCAATTTCCCCAATCTCATATTTGCTTATATAATACAATAAAGATAGCAAATGATAACACCCAAAACAAATTGGGTCATTTACTCCCCAAATACAAATAAGGTATAACAAATCATTTCCATACTTTGAAAATTGCTAAGATTCATTCCTCTTGTTGATTACACAATGGATTTGGTGTTTTCCTCAAATCTGGGCATTGTTTATGAATATAGGTGAATTTGTACATTTTGGGCAAATTGGCATTAAATAACCGAGCATATCTCAAACTATGCTAACTTTTGGAAAATATCCTACAAATTACTCAATTTTTCATACTGGGAACAAAACCCATGTTCCAGAATTTTCATATTCGTCCTCATTGTCTCGTAAATCATGCCCAAATTATTTAGAAACTTTGACTTGTGATGTTATTTTCGAGTTGAAGGCTCACACTTGTGACCTAGGTGCAATCTAAATAGCATAGAATTTTATTGACACCTGAGCCTTCAACACCCATGTGGCTTAATTCCATCTATAAGGGCACAACTATGCTAAACACAATCAAGTATTAGAAGTGAACTGTTGGTAGAGGAGCTAGGCTAAACAATTTATCATTCACAAATTTAACTTAAAACTCATTTAGTTCATTAGAGACTTAGGAATTAATAAAAACAAGCAACTTCTACCTCTATATGTGTCTTAAAGGGTTTTGGCTTCAAAAAGGTAGAAATGTATCGTAAGTTAGACAAAATGCAGTTATGAGCGTAAGATATGAGCGGTAAAAAGTTAAATGAATCATTGAAAAATATGACAAAATGGGAGCCCAACAATCACATAAATAATAGAGAAACTTTTTACAATTTTAAAGTAAAATAATTGGTTAAATAATATGCTAAAAATCATAAAAATCCCCGAAATAGATATTTTCATCTTTCCATACCACATCATGCTTAAAAAAACTCAACACTCATTTATTAACAAGATTGAAGTGACATCCATTGTCTTGTATAACTATTAGAGGGAAAAGCCCTTGAAATCTCAATTGAATGTGTTGTTACCAAAATGTGGTTTCCTATCATTTAAGTTGATAATAAGATTATTATATATCAAGAATTTACCATTTAATACCTCACAAGAATGGGAAGTTTTGAATAAATTGAAAGGTGACTAAATGAAATATATATTCATACATTTTTCCTTAAAATCTTCTAAGTTATGATTGATTTCTTTGTGAATCACGTGTTTATAAACATCATTGAGATATTATATGCTATACTAAAATTATGTGTATGCCATTATTGTACCATCATGGCTAATTGGGTAATCATTCAAAAGTAACTATGGGTATTAAAAGGAATGCTTTAAGAAAAGATAGGATACGTACAAATAATTGAAAAAACTCTTAACCATCAAAATTTTAAAAAACTTTGGGAATAACCATTATAAAAGGTGATGAGTAAAGAACACAAAGTTGGTGTGCTAAGGCCATTTTCTTGTCTTCATAATTTGAGTTATATTATTTTTGTCATGACGTGTCCTAATCTTATTCTTTTGTTCTGATGTGTCCTAATCCTATTCTTGCAAGTGTAGAATCCGAATCCTTCAATATTGCTAGTTTCCATATTCTATGCATGAAAATTTGTGGATAATTTCTTATTGTCACAAGTTATTTAAAACATCCCAGTCACATTTTACGTTTTAATATTTTTTTGGACCGGATTATTATTTTATTGTTTTTTTATAAGAAAATCTGGGCAGATCAACTCCAAAGGAAATCTTGGGAATCTTTTGAAGCTCATTGGCCAAAGTAGCAAGGCCTAACTCCAAGGGCGTCGAATAGAATTGACCCTATGACCTCCCGATTAGCGAGATACTTAACAACGGGACTCGACCAATTAAACTAACCCTTGGAGCTGACCTTGATTATTATTATTAGGTAGCCAAAATTTCAACTTTGAAAACTAAATTCACTGACGCAGGAAAACCCACGTATACCCACAATATGCATGTAAAATGCACATATTTGTTTTGCCCCATAAATTTTAACTCTCTACCGAGTCAAATCTTTAGTGCTTAATGGTTAAGGCCCCTTTAATAAATCTCTGTAGAATGATTTATTAACTAAACGCAGTTTGCCCTTCATTAATCCTATATATCGGAACTTTATAACTCACCCCCATAAACCTTCTTAACCTTATGCCCACATATATATCCAACTTCATTAAACTTTAATGTATCGTGCATATATATAACCAAACCCCACAAAACCTTTATGCTTGGGTTATTCACAGGTTTAACCCACAAATCATCTATCGGCGCTATTTCTATTATAAACCCTTTATAACAGAAGTTCATATAAAATATACTTTTTCCGCTTTTCCACAGTCTTTACACATTTATCAATGCATGCCTTATCGTTATCACAATTCTCCGCGGGTCACATTAACACATTTCTCGTTCACATTCAATTATGCGATTAACATAACCGGATTCCAAGTGCAATTAACCACGCCTATACGTTATCGGGTCCACTCCTATGTCGCATTGGTTAAGGGCTAAGGTCTATTTCCCATAGATATTTGCGATGCAATCAAATCTCTGATTGCATCGAACATCGCAATCACATATCGCAATCGCTTGTGGCCGAGGTTAGTTCACTCATCAACGAAACATTGCGATGCGAGATTTATTAAAGCTCCTCCACCGTTGATTAGGGCATACGATCCAACGGTTCACAATGACATCGCCTGTCGCAATCGCAATTCCCTTAAGGCCGGTTCATTCACACCTGTGATAAGTTGCGATGCGATATTGAAAGTTCTGTTCCATACGACTTGATCTCATCCATTGATCTGGTAAATCCAACGGTGCATGTGCATTAACACTTCATTCTTTCATTCTTCTTTCCAATTGGGTTTTACGCCATTTCTCCAATGTTCCTCTGTGGCTTCGGCTATTTCAGTGATTCTTCGTCCTTCCATTGTTCCGCTGCGCGACTCCCTCCTGAGCTTAACTTCGCATGTTATTTAATCACTATCATTCTTGGATATTACTTCGGTCTTGCAATCGATTCACACTCCATTGCGATCCTCTGTCTCATTCTTCTTCACTGTATATTCTGTCGAACTCTATCTGCATACATATGTTATACAGAATTCTGATTCATTCATAATTCATCATGCCATACTTCAAATCATACATCTATACAGTTTTGAATTAATCCTCTTTATATATATATAAACACATAGTTATACAATTCTCTATCTTTTGCCTGATCTTCTAATGTCAATGGCATCTATTTTACAATCTGTCCGTAGGCTCACAGTCACACTCTAACCAGCTAACCCATCCAACCTATCTCTCATGATTTTGCCTTCTAGGCTTACATTTATACAAAGGGATTCTAAAACCAATACCTGTTTTAGATCCATAAACTCCTCAACAAAATCCTAAAATGTTTAGAAAATCTTCGGCAAAATCACATAATCAATCTTTTGTCGACGCGTTTCGAACCAACTAGTGTGGTTCATCGTCAGGACAAGTTGAAAAACAGATCCAGCTTAGCCTGTTTAAATAGCTAGAGCAGAGACACCAACGGTTACCTGACTAAGGGAGCAAGGTCAAATTCAGTTAATTTAGGTATAAAATAGATAAATAAATAAATTATAATATAATAATAAATATATATATATATATATAAATTTTATATATAAAATCCTAAAATCTCTTCCTTATCTCTAAGGATCCTCTTCAATCCCCAAAATCATGAACTAACTCATAATCTGAGTTTTACAATTAATTCTTAAATCCCTCAATCTCTCAACTATCATAAATCTCTCATATTCTCCTACATTCGAGAATATTTATAAATATGTCTCACAATATTCAATTAAATCCTATTCTCATTAAAATCACTCAAAAGCCTAAATAATTATATTAATTCACACTTAGAAAACCAACTTCCTTAGAAATACAAAACCCCTATGTCTACTAAAATATAAGATATTGTTGAGCTAATCGCTCTTGCATCATTACCCTTTGTGTGACAAAGTATATCAAAACTTTTGGTATTTAATGAAAGCCAAATTTTCATAAGTTGTGTATTGCACTTACAAGTTTAGATCATTTATTAAGAGCTCTGGTGACTAAATTCATATATGGAGGCCATAAATGGGTTACGGGAATTGTTTTCACATCTCGAATAAGAATATTCGATTGCATTACGATGCATGCGTCACGTTATCTCCAAAAACCGTGACGATGTTGTGTCAAGAACATCTCAAGTTATCCTTTCTTTCTCTTAAAGATCTTTCTCACTTGCAGAAAACTTGTCATTATTGTTTATTCATCTAAACAAAGCAATAATAAAAACCATTTCCTATAGGCAGATCAAGTTCTCAAACTTTACATATTTGTACATTGTTTTAATAAATTCATTGGGCTAAAAAATTTCACGGGGGGAGTAATACCATACCACTTGGGTTCATATTGAGGATATATATTGAAGGAAAAATAACATAGTACATTGAGGGATATATATTGAGGAAAAAATGACAATATATTGGGGTGACATAATATATTGGGGGATATATAGAGGGTAAAGAGTTTTATATTGACAGGTATAAAAAATAAAGCTCAAAGTTAATGAAAAAAATATAAAAGGGTATAAAAAATGTCGATGAAAAAATGGATACTTACAATATCTAGTGAAAGTAGGGGTTTTTAAATTGGGAAGGTGTATTGAATTTATATTGATAGAGGGTTAAATAATGTGATTTTTAAAGGCATTTTTCAATATGTAGTTAAATTAGGAGTATTGTTTAACATGCCATGAACGCACGTGATATGTCAGAGGTTCATTGAGTGAGAACCCTATGAAAAATTTAAAGTTTGTAAACAATGTTACCATCGACTGATAAGCTCTCGTACAGGGAAATATGGTGCTCTGATGAGACAGTGTAAGTATACAAATTACACTCAATAATCTCATTCACACAAAATTTGTGCAACAATTCCTAAAACAAAGAACCTGTGTTTTCCAGGCTTACATTTAAAATAGCATACTGCCATAGTGTTTGTCTCATATCTGGTCTCATGAATTCCTATATTGTCTTTGAGAGGCATTTCCCAGGATAAACCTCTGCGATCTCTATTCATTGAAGCGTTTATTTGGCTCCTCTGGAATGATTTCGAAATCTTCTTAAGTGAATCCAAGAAGAACGCAATCCCAGTATGAGCTATTTGCAGTATTCTTTTACAAACACTGTTTTCCAAATAATTTCAAATTAATATTACCATCACTTTTCATTTCTTTTTTAAAAGTCTCATTTCGTTTCATTTTGTTTTATTTTCTCTTCCCTCAATTTATCATGTCATCCTAACTATAAAGATTATAAATAGGAGAGGGAAAAAACATGTCATAATTAGCGTGCAAACTGAGACACATTTCACATTGTTCCAGTAGACGGATGTGATTACACTAGTAATTTCATTTTTTTAATTAGGCAACCACAATAGAGCATAAGTGGCCTGCTCCTTTCCTACCAAGCAAAAAAAAAACAGAGGTAGAAATTTACCATAAACATAATATCAATAGCTACCATCAAAGATAATTCGGTATCCACAAGAGAAAAATGGTATTGTTATTCTCTTTACATGGTTATGAGCATTTCCACTTAGCTTCACAATTTATCTAAATAGCTGTTCATCCTGCTACAAAGTGCTGCAGCTTAGAAATACTACCAATTAAAGGCGGATGCAATCAAACAATAGTTAAGAGCGAAATTGTAAAACATGTGTATATGGGCACAGTTGATGGAGAACAGTAGAAACAAACTACCGTGCATAATGTGCTGCTTCAGGACAAGATTTCAGATGTACCCCCCAGCTAGTCACGGAAACAAATTGAATTTCAGTATTCTGCTGAGAAAACTAACGGTTGAGTGCCCCATCTGATGTTAGTACTTCAAATATTGAGAATTTCGCATAGAGAAACTGAATTTTACTGTTTTGAGTATTTTCATGTTTAAAATGCTACATGCCTCATATATAATGTACATTATACTAGTGCCAATTCAAGCTATCAATTCGTGAATCTGATTTACATTATTGATGTCCCTAACAGACTGATAAGAGAATGCAAGCTTTATTAATAGTACCTTGGCCCTTCAGGCAGAATTCATCTTGACTCTTAAGTCAGCCTCTTAGGGCTACTGGAGTTGAAGAAGCTTTGCACTAAACAATGTTTGCTCACTTTCTTTGTTCTCTGTATCCAAAGTGGATTGATATTTGATACCTCTCTTAGAATCGGCATCAATTTTTTGTCAATAAGTTGCATTTTTTCATCTCTGTAACTAACTGCGATTTCAGCAATAATGATAATTATATGTGAAATCAAAGTTAATATTTTTAAATGACGTTTAGCAAATTTTCCCGGTTTTATCACTGGGGTCTTAGTTTGATGGTCAAGCAAGGATGGTTATATTCCCACCAAAGTTCAAATCCCAGAGACATATTTTGCCCCTCATGGGTCATCTTACATCTTACTTATCTATGCAAGTGAGCTATCAATTGGTTGGGGCAAGGTGCAAGTCCTGGAAAACTTTGGTGGAATAGATACCCCGCATCCATGCTATCTTAAATGAAGGGTTCTTCTTTGAGTGTTGTAAACCCACTACACTCGATTGTATTACTCCCACATTAGGTAAGGGTGTGCTTTCTGCGTCATAATAAACGGAAACATCTGTAAGAAAACAGAGAACAAAAAAAGTCCATGTTTCCACTTCATGTCTCTAGGAGGGCATCTAAATGTTGCTATTGCCAAAGGTGTGCAGAAAGAAAAGGAAAGACCCCCTTTGTCTCTGTGTTTTCATACTGATTTTCAAGACCACAATCACGATTTTGCATTTAGAAAACATTGATGAACTGTAGTTATTGAAATTACATCATGAATGATTTGAAGGTAGACATATTGATATCACAGAAGTAGTTTAGATAAGTCTGCCATTGCTAGGATCCAAGCATTCATCAGTTATATAACAACTGTGGAAAAGACCATAACTCATAGTCTTGTACATTACCAATTTAAAATTTTATTTGAATTTCATTTCCAATTGATAGCCATGCTGCTTCAATGATAAACACGAGGATTTAGGTTCAATTAAGAAAAGTAACTTCTATGAAAATCAATGATAAACACAAGAATTTAGGTTCAATTAAGAAAGGTAACTTCTATGAAAATGGCCTTAACCAACCACAAACAATATCATTCCAGAAGTTTATATAACAGGAGAATAGATAACCAAAATGTTACATGAAGAAAAAAATTCTAATGATGGTGGGACTAGAGGCTTCCACATTCCTTTCAAGATCGTATTTACTAGCTACTCTTGTTCTCTCTGTGTCTTTTGAGATCTACACTAAATTTTACAGAGGGAAAGGTCCTGATCCCTGGAGAATGTTCCGAATCAACCTCTTCTGAATTGATAACCAAATACTCTGAAGAGAGCAAGACCAGTAAAATCTCATTAAGTCACCCTTTTGTTCATCGCTGAGAGGTCAGGCTCTACCTGTATTGGAGAGGACGGAATCCACACTCTCGCGCTCCTGAGAGCTTGGGAGCTGGTCGGAAACGCTCCAAAACCACCGGGAGCTTTAATGGGTACTTTGGAGCTTTTTAGGAGCTTCACTGCAACAGATTTTGACTTTTTGGGTACTTATTTTGAGCAGTTTTTCATGTTTCGGGTACTTATTTTGAGCAGGGAAGGTACCATTTGTTTATTTTCCAAGTGATACATGCCAAGTCAGGGGGTTGGACTGCATGAGTTCTGTAAAGCAACAGAGACATAGAGATGTAGCAAAGGTTTCAACAAAATATAGACAGTTGCCAGTCATTCCTTGGCAGCTTCTGTTGCAAATCTTGAAGTTCAACAATTGCAAATGAAATAAGTCTACTCTCTTGAAGCTTTAATGATAAGATTCAACGAATTACAGTTATGGTCAGAAAGAGAAAGAGTAGTGTGTTAGCCAGTTTCATTTTATAAATATCCAAACTTGAATTTCAAAGTTGAATATAGTATAATGTTGCATGAAATCACATAATAATCGAGTAATAACCACTTTTTTCTGGTTTGGGGAAGGAATTTGATTTGCAGATTGTTGATAAATTAATATTTTGATTTTTTTTTGGCAGCGTTTCAAAGTTCTTTTACATATTTCTTTGCAAGATGGAATCTGCAAAATGGAGTTTGATTGGCAAGTTTTGGATGGAAATAAATTAATTCTTTTATTTTTATTTTAAAATATATATTAAATTTTAATATATTATATTATTGCACTCACAGCTTGACGTTTCCTGTAAATTTGGGCAAAACTTCTAGCCATGCCGGATACTTGTTCCCCGTACCCAAAATAGTCGTGTACCAGAAACTCGTGCAATATAAGTCATAACTCTTTCAAAACCATGGACTTTATATCCATTGTTATAATCCTATAGAACAAAAAAAAAATACACAATAAACTTGCTTTACATCTAATAAAATATAAAGCAGTGACTCATCAGTCCTCTTCTTATAAGAAATGTCTAATATGAACATCTGTCAAAGCAATTGTCTGGTTTCCTTCTGGCAGAAATGCACAACCAAAACAAATTAATCAAAGACTGAGTCTTAAGAGAGACTTCTCATTTTCCTATTTTTGTTATGTTTTACCAAGTGATAGGCAGGGAGTAGAATGACACTGGAAATGCATATATGCTTGATAGAAGCCTTCATTATATGTGTGTATCCAATCCACTGTGCTTTATCTGCAAAAGTTGGTTTAACACTTGCTTTGCAACAACAACAGGTGAATACTGTATCACCATATCCAGCCTAGCTTGAATGCCCTTCGACTGTGCTTCAATTGGATTAGAGAAAACATGGCGCATTAAAAGCCTGAGATGATGAGAAGATGGCTCAGCCCATAAATGCCCCTGAAAAGGCCCCTCCTTGACTTCACTCATTCCAGCCAAAGGCAATGGATAGCTATTCTTATCTGTCAAGTATTCTGTTGGGCCTGACCAATTCGTGGCAATGACCGGCAACGACATAGCCATTGCCTCAACATGAGGTCGGCCCCATCCTTCTCCTCTGGATGGCAGCACGAACACAGAAGCCGATTTGTAAAGTCTAGGAAGATCATACTGAGGTATATGTGCATCACTTAAATGAACTGCTGGCCAACCCTGAGAAGGTTCCTGTATGCCTGAACTCTTTACAAAGTCTGTGAGCTTGTCATCAAAGTTCCTGTCAGTGTGATAAGGATTTGTCAAAAGATATAGAACGACATTATCATCTGCAGAGAATTCCTGCAAGTATGCTTTCAGTAAAACATCCCAACCCTTACGCCATTCCCACTTGAAAATGCTCAAAAAAACAAAAACACCTCCAGGTAAGAACTTGACCTCTTCTGAAAGCTTGGGACCAAACAAACGCCCATTTGCAGGCAATGGCAATGGCTTCCATCTCTCTGGATTGAAGAAATCGACATCCACAGATTGAACCATCTTCACAATTTTGGATGGAACAACTCCACTTTTAATGAATGTTTGGACATGAAAATCAGTGGGCACCCAAACCGAATCCATGTTGTTACACCTCTTTACATGCTCAGCGTTGACTCTATCAGTCTCAAACATAGTTCGACCGATTACATAGAGGGGCTCACTATAACCAGATGGAGGGCACGGGGTTGTCTCAAACAGTGGAGGATACCATGCGCCGGGCTCACTATGACAGATCACAACAGTTTCATTGAGTGGAATATTGCCTCCATATAATTTAATTGCAAGGGCCTTCATGTCATCAGGCAAACCAGTCCAGAATTGAAAGTTTTCCAAATCCCCATGTTGTAATATCCTTATCCTGGGTACACTCTTAGTTGCCTCCAATGCGGCCACATATGACCAAGCTTCAGAACTATACCCACCTCCCGACAGAAAAGGGGCCATCCACAACACCCCGTATGGAAACCCCTGCCCTAAATTTGGTTCAATATTTTCCAAAAGCCCTATAAGTCTAAACCCTAAAACCCTATAAATAATATCAGATAAAATCCGCCTCGGTGAAAAACCCCAAAAAACCAATTTCAGCAGGGGAATATTATCCAAATCTTTAACAACCACCCCAATAACTATAGCCATCAATAGAACCAATGAAGCCCCTAACCAGAAATTTAATGTTTTCCCTGGTCTGTTCGCATTTCTTGGATGACTTTCTGAATTCTCGTCTTCAGTAGAATCCATTATATATGGAATGATCTAATAATGTGGGATCTAAGTAACAAGTTGACCAAAATCAGTGCTGCTTTACATCCATCAGACTGAATTGCCACTGTTGGGATCTAAGTAACAAATTGACCAAAATCAGTGCTGCTTTACATCCATCAGACTGAATTGCCACTGTAATGGGATTTGAGTTCAAATAAATTTGAATGTACACCTTACTCACTAAATCAAAATGGTTTGTACACCTTACTCACTAAATCAAAATAACCATTTAGGATTCAATTGAATCTCTAAAATTCAAAATAAAACTACCATTGATATGTAAGCACAAAAAGACTTATAGCTCTGAATAATTACATTACCCAATAATTACTCCCAAGTTGAACCAAATCTTCGAAGAATCGATGGAAAACACTCCACTTATTTCCAAGCAAATGTCTCTAACAGTCCTGTGACTTCAACACAAATCAGGTGAAACTCTCAGCGCTTTCACTCGGAAAAAAAATATAAATAAATAATCTTATCAGATCAAGCATATGGTAATAAGAAAAAATCAACGATATATATTTTCATTTTAAGCCCTGCAGACTTGCTTTTCCTTTCCCTTTTTCAAAGGAAAAGTCTCTGGTATTTTTCTGGTACATAGGGTTATGAGCGAGTAGCATTTCAAACATACTCCGCACCATTAATTTGTTGGTGCTCTATAAACTCGCAGACTTCCACTCCTGCTCCGAGAAGACGAACTTTTCCAACCCGCTCCAGCAGTGCGAACGTTTAGTAATTAGAAACGGGATATAACTGGCATGGTTTTGTAAATTGGAAAAATAGTACGAGGAAGGTATTTGTTCGTATGATATTGGTAAATTTATAAATTTTGTATAGTTATTATAAAAATGATGATATTTTAGTTTTATGGATTTTTATTATATATAATAAGTGGTATATAATGATATATAATTATTTAAATTATATATATAATTTAGAGTTAAAACTAAAAACACTAATTTGATACACTTTTAACAGAATATTAAAAGTAAAGAATAATATTGTTGTAAACTATTATTTAAATTTAATTAAAAGATTTAATGTTAAACGATTGATCAACAGGTCGTGGTCATATTAATAGTTAATAATAGTTTGAGGTTAATAGTCATTGAATAGTTAATAATAGTTAACTATTAACTACCTCTCTCTTTAAATGCATATGAGCAAGAGGATACTCGCATCTTGGGAGAAACTTTCTCTCATGTTTTTAATATTCATTTCCAGTGATAAGAATAGATGCAAGGGATTCAATTCTGTGACATGGAGTACAGACTCGGGTGCAAAATTGGTAGCAGTTCCTTCGCCAAGATCTACTTAGGCTTTGCTTCGTTTCTTTTTTCTCTCATTTGAAGAGTAATTATTTCATTAACTTTATAACATCTAAATTTGTTTAGTATTGTGGACTTTTAAGAGAATTATAGGGTTTTATATGGGAAATTGAACTGATTTTTGGGGTGAATTACAGGCATCAATGACGAAACAAACGAGGAAGTCACCATTAAACTGGTAAGTTCTTTCCGTCATCCAGGATTCAATTCAATTAGCAGTATACATTGGAAAAAATATAAATAATGTTTTACTTAGAGTTTATAGTTTGATTCTTTGATTTGCGGTTATGTTTTAATGTTTGCATGCTCATTGTTATTATGCACAACTTTCCAATCCATAATATTGCTATGGTTACAGAAAGAAGTCACTCTACTGATGTTGAAGCTCTAATGGCATTCAATAAATCAATCGTCGGAGATCCCTATAATGTTTTAGCTGACTGGGACAACGACAGTTTAAATTATGTTGAACACCAGCATTGTAGCAAGTCTAGTGTTGTATGTGATTCTCTCAACAACGTTGTCTTGATAAGCTTACCGGGCCAAGAAATCCAAGGCGTCATTTCTCCGTTCTTGGGGAATCTATCCCATTTGTCTTCACTAGACCTAAGCTATAACTTCTTCAAAGGACATATACCTTCAGAGCTCACCTTAATATGCTCTCAAACTTAAAATTCTGGATCTATTCCATAATTCTTTGACGGGTATAGGTCCTCATCTTGGGTGCGCTCCCTCATATCGAGACACTAGACCTCGCTGCCAATTTATTTGTGAAGTGTTGTCAGGATATAAACAATTCCTGCAATGTGGTTGTCAAATTTATGGATTAAGTATATTGTACTTGCCAATTAACAATGACATATATATAATTTTCAAAATAAATTTATGGAAAGTATTCATGTTGTACTTGCAATTAACAATGACATATACATATTATATATATAATCTTTTTCAAAATATTTAATTAACAAAGATAACCATTCATCATACGAGTAAATCCATATCATTTTAGATTTTTTGGAGTTTAAGAGATTCAAAATAACATAAATACCCGTCAAATTAATTTATTAAGTCATTTGAAAATACCAAGTCATCTCTCACACTTATGTTGGTTAAGATGTGCATAATTTTCTGGATGTAATAATAATTTAGAATATAGTTGTATATTTTTAACATAGTAAATTATAGGTTGATTATATTTTGTGTAAGAATTTTAAGCATGACTTTTTAGTGGGTTTATATAATAAATATTTATTAAGAAAAAAAAATATCATAAAGTATTGTTTATGGTTTTGATATGTGAGGATTTAAGAAAGATAATTTTGAAGGAGAACAAGTTTTGCAGTAACACTATGGAATTATAATATGGAGATATTGAAATGTACTAGATGGCTTGCAAGAGCACATTTCTCAATATCTTCTAAAAGTTGTCCAACTAAAAATGAGCGCAAAATATCCTTGAGAGTGCTTCGAATCAAGATGCAAAATCACATAAGAGCATGTCAATCTGGCAAAGGATGATTTTCTACTTACTCTAGGATGCTTACAATTGAAAATTTGATCTGCAAAGGTATATAACCTCTCCATGAGGGGCATATCTCACTGGGAGAAGAAGATGAGAGAGGCTCTTTTATGTTTCCCACACAAGTTGAACATAAGCAGGTTACTTCATAACCAGAATTCAAGGAAGAATGTTACTTTCAAATTTCAATGCTGAGACAAAACAAGAATTGAGGTCAACATCTCAAAACAAAGATAACAACCAAAATTTCTAAGAAATTACAAATGGATATAACAACATACAATTGAAAAAGAAAAAAAGAAAAAATATGGTTCACATCCTCTTAGACCAAGAGGGCCTATTGAATCTCTATAGTTGCTTAGTAATTTGGTATTTATTAAGGACTTATAATCTAGAACCTTTGTTATTAGCTTCATTATTTATTTATATTTTTGGAAAGGGGCATGATCAATTTTGTGTATCAAGTCTTGAACAAGATTCTTCATATGTCGCTCAAGGCTTCCCCTCTTCTTATTCTAGCTTGCACCTTGACACTCCTCCTCCTTGCACAAATTTAAACTATGAGGCATAGGGTAGTTATTGCATACATGAACATTTAGATTTGATAAGAAAAGTGTGATACTTTGTTGTAATCTTCTTTACAAATGTGATGGCAAGTGAGCCGTAAATGTTGGCAATTTCACGGTTAATGTCGTATAAGCTAAATGCAAATTTACAGTCTTCTATACAATATCAAGGAAGCTATGCCCAATAGCCAATGCCACATAGCAAGACATCTTGGCAAATTCCACAGTTGCATTCATTCAGTAGTGACTAGAACTCCTTTCCCTTATTTATTACATTGGCATCTGGTACGATCTAAATTATTTCTCATAGAATTCTTAGGGACTGGTCTATTTTTATTGCTCATGGTCTACTCAAGGCCTAATCCTTTGCTTCTATTTTATTTTTCATGTGCTTATTTTGAACAGATTTGAGTCAATTTTGATATTTTATTCACATGTACACTTTTGGTATTTAAGTTAAGATTTAGTAGAGGTATACTACATAGCTCATGAAAGCTTTTTTGCTTTTGAATTTAGGTTGAAGATCTCCTACGAAATTTTGAAAATGTTTGTACTTCTAGGGTTAGGATTCCCATCTCCTCGTATCTGAGTAACCCTTGCAATTTCATCACAAAGATCATTCGATATGAGAAAGTGGTAAATACACCAAACAATATGACAGTCCTTTGATGAGTTGCTGTCAATCTCGATTGAGATGGAAAACAGGAATTGCACTGGCATATGGAACTTTACAAACCCAAGTGTTGTGAGCCATAATGAAATCTTTCATATGTACAGAGAATATTTTGATCCCACTTTCAAGTGGACAAACTTCACTCTTAAACAACAGGTAAAAGTCATAATTGCTCATCGATGTAATAATGAACTGGATGCCACCAAGTTGAAGAAAAAATTTATGCAGTTGTTTTCAATAAAAGATTAAGATCAATATTTTTTTAGCCCAACAGGAAGAGCAAGTTAGCCAATGGAGTTTAGTCCATGCTTAAGATCAATTTTTCATTTGTTGTAGTAGATTTTTGGTGTGCTTAGGCATGCAAAGCATCCATATGGGGGATGTAACAATTGCATTAATTTAAGCATTATCACCATATACTTTGGTGACTTTTACATTGAATGTTGACTCTCAATTTAGGGGATTTCTTTATTTTTGGCGAATAAACCCTTTTTTGGCATTGCATTCTAGTGTCTTGAATCCCATCCCATATTTATTACATTGCCATCTAGTTTGCTCAAGAGTATTACTCATTGTCTATTGTGCCTTTTTCACATTATTCATGTGCTCATTTCAAAAAAATCTAGTTCAATCATGGTTTTTGGTCTTGTTGACGGTGTTGGACCCGCCAACATGTCAGGGGATCTCCCCAATAAGAAGTCCCAAATAGACCTCAAAATTTTTGGAGTAGGAGTCCCAACAGTGGGTAGTACGGTATCGCCTTGACTGCGGTTGCACGCAGAGGTAAGTAAGATGTCCTTGTTGGAAGTAAGAGTGTGGCCTTGCAGCAAGTCAAGGAAGGTGCATGAGAGGCTCTAACAGACAGAAGGGGGGATGAGTGCGCCCCTTAGAAACCTATGATAACACGCAGCTTGAAATGGAACACATGAGCATAAAGACATCACGAGATGGAAAGCAGGATAGCCAATGATCCAAAGTGATGGGTTATACCAACAACACACTTCGATAAGATTCATACAAACACATACGGAATAGTCCATACATACATGCGTAAATTACAACTACATACATCATTAGAGTAACCAGGATAGTCGAACTACAGTAACAACAGATGCATGAAACGTGTTGGCTTTGTTATATTAAAAGAGTGAAAGATCCAATCATACATACAACCATGACAACCACTATCCCTGATAGCGGAACATTACAGTGATTGTCACCTACTCCTCCAAAGAGATGTACTAGCTCTACACTGTGGAGAAGCCAAGGCTCGTTACAATACACTCCAAACTTTCTCTAAGTTATACCTATAGGAAGCTTGGCTCCCAAAAGCCTCTACAATGAGTTATGAGGTTCTATAAATAGAAAAGGGTGGGGTGACCCTTGACATTCCCCTTTGTGACTCTTCAACTACCCTCATGACTCTTCAACTTACACATGATTGTTACATTCTACTATTGACACTTGGTCTTTCACTTTTACAACATGTTTACAATACAATCTACACATGTACCCATATGAGACAAAAATGGGCTTGAATAATCCATGCAAGACATCACTAAGACTCGGACAGTTGTGGGAAGACTAACTCTTTGACATCCTCTTGATGATCGACAGTGGCGAACTGATGCCAAGATTGGTAGTTTGTTATGGTGTCCGCATACTTTGTCGTGACATCCTTCTGAAAGCGAACCCTTGCCTCTTTTGCATCCGGGTACACTGATTTGGCACCTTTGTCCAACTCGTTAGATAGCATGCGCATCATGGTCTTGAGTGCAGTTGGACCAATGACATGCTGATGCATAGTGTCTGTGCTCATTTGCAAGTCTGCGCTAGTGGCTATGCGCATCAATTGATCAAAGTACATGTCCAGCTCCAGTCGGACTTGGTTCTTTGTCTTCGCCTTGGTGAGTGTGCCAATGGATGGGATCGCATGTGTGTGCACAATGACATCCATGCTCCTGAACACTCATGCATGTGAAGCTTGTAAGCTGGTGATGAGCTGCGGGAGTTCCTCATAGTTCTAGATCTGACTCCAGATGCATGCCTTCAACTCCACTACCTTTGGATTCATCATCTTTGGCAAGTGCAATGGGGCTCCCTTGTACCTCATTGTCCATATTTGCATGTGATTGACAACAGTGTGTATGTCTGACAAGATGTGTGCTCTCCTAGCACAGCGTTGCTGCCAACCATTAAGATGGACAACTAACTTATGCATGGTGACAAACCTAAAGTACAGCTTCCACATGACTGTCTTGAGAGATGATACTTCATCAAGTATCACTTTCCTCAACTCTGCTTTGGTGGATGCTGTAACTTGCTCTTCTCCCTGCTTGGCCACTTGTAACTCCTTATCCATGCGCTCATTCTTAGCTATCAAGAATCTAACACTCAAGCTGGTGGCTTCAGCATATGCCTTGGTAGCATCGGCCAATGTAGCTGGATGTTTGCGCACATCAGACACGATCACTTATTCTTCAAAATTCGCAGGAGATACATGGACATCCGGAGTGGGCACTCTGTGCGACTGCACAACTCTATGTTGTGTCTCGTCGAAAGATATGTTGTGCACATCTGCTTTCGAATTATCCTCAAGGATTTCAGTGTCTCCTTGATCGCTTGGGACTTGCTCTGCTCCCGAATCTGGTGAAGCCGATGGAGTGACCTCTTGGTCCTGATCTAACTCTAGTTGAACCACATCTGTATCCATCTGTTGTAGCATCTGTTCAATCTCCTGAGAAAATTCCTGCTCCTGCGACTTCTCACCATGTCTGTTATGTGCCCGCTGCTCGAATGAATCAATCACTTGTATGGGCACAGTTTCATCAATGTGTGCATGTTGTGCCTCCTGTTGTTCCTATTCCTGCTACGCATCCTTCTCTCTTCTGCACAGCTCCTGTTCTTCCCTGAGTTGTTGCTTCTACTCCTACAACTCCTTTTCTTCTTCCTCCATCTTATGCTTCTCCCTCTACCTTTGCAAGATCCTTCTATCGTGCTTTCACCTCAATCTCCAAGTTTCTCTTAAGACAAGTGGATCTACTTTGAAATTGTAGTTTTTCTCTGCCTCTGTGCTATCAGCAACCTTCCTTCTTGCCTTTTTCAAGCGCAGGTCTGCTGCCCTTTGTTGCTGTTGATGATGCATCTCTTTGAAATGTTGTTTCCTTTTGCACTGCTACGCCCTCTACAACCATCTTAACTAGTTCATTGAGCCTTGAGAAGTGATAACAATATCTCCATGGGTCTTCCTTAGGCCAATGACATGCCTTATGGATCCAAGGATGATACACTCTCGCACAATGTTCCTTCACTAAGCTATGTGGGTCATATGGATTGAAACTTCTGGTGTCGAAGGTGAACCTCTTGAATTCCTCCATCTCGGCCTCAACATGCTTGAGATTTTGGATCTCATACAACCCGATCTGCAAAGGAAGAGCAGGCCAAGGTGCCTTCTTCTTCCTGTGCAGTCTCATTGACAACCCTGTCGAGATGTGGTATGCAACCTCTTGCATGACCAGCTTATCCATGGAAAACTTCGGTAAAACATGTGGAGCCTTCTCCGCGCTGTACATCCGGATGAAGGTGCCAAGGGGCGAGGCATACCAATCTACTATGTCAATCAATGCCTCCATCGTTGCCTGCAACATGCAAGGCTAATCCTACTCAAAGATCATCCTATACACCAGGGTGACGAAGTGTTCTAATCGTTGTATTATAACACCACGGAAGTTGCATTCGGAGAACCACATGCAATAGGTGTGTACAAAGGTTTCTGAAGTTGTCCATGCCCAACCCAAGCCTGGGAACTACTAACGAGCACAGATTGCATCAAGTATGTAAGCGAACATGAAAAGATTTGCTTGTTGACCCTTGGGCAGATGTCAGGCTTCTGTTACTTGTTCCTTCAGTCAGAGAGCCAACAAGTTGGACCAAATGAAAGGTCTTCCTTCGTTCGCCATCCAATCCAACAAAATCACCCAACTCTGCGTGAAGGTTTATGTACTCTCTTGGCTGTATAAGTGGCATGTGAAGATGACCAAGAGCTAATAAGGCTTCCACAGTATCCTTTTTTTGTACACTTGGTTGGGTGTTGTCCTGAACTTAGATGCCTCTTTCACCCAACTCTTTAAGATGTCTCTTGAGTTTACATTGTTGTTGGGCCTGGTGAAGGGTGCATCCATTGTATCCACCGGTTGCGGCAAGTGATACATCTCTTGAAAGTCCTTTGCCCTGAAGGTAGCAAGTTTTGTTCTACTGACACTTCTCAACACCATTGTCTCTGGATCAGTATGCGAGACAATCCAATGGATCATGTCCGCGCATGGAAACACGGGATACCTGCATGCAATCCAGTACAAGACAGACTTGTGTATGTTGACATAGACTTTGCGGTCCTCTAGATTCTCCTCGAAGGTGCCTAAAAAGATGTCATTGATGCCCTGCCATTTCATCTTTATCTCCTTGTCTATGAACATCTTAGTGTCTTCATAGATGGGCAAGCTCATAGACACTTGCTCGACTACATCTCCAGTTGCACTCTCAATGGCGTCCTTTGACCCTGCTCTCTTGAAAGCCATTGCACCTGTACTGCTGAGAGACGGATGAACACCTGTGATTGCTAGAGATAAAGCAACACTCATGGAAAGCACAATGTCGGTTGAAAACCAAAAGCACTTGAGGACTAACATGCAACACACCTGGGTGACTACTTGGGAGATTTGCACAATTTTCACCGGGAGGCTTGGAGACTGACTGCCAGAACTGATCAGAACAAAGTCTAGACTGTTAGTGAGATGACTGACTACTGAAACTATGCAAAGAACGATCCAGCTTGGCCTGCTGAGGACTGAAACTGTACAATGTGCAGTTTTATTCAGCTTGACTACAACCTGGTAAAACTGCATTGTGCAATTACGGGGGCCAACAAGGCACCGCCTCTTAGAATTGCATAGAGAAAGCTGGGGAGGCTAGTGTTGGGCAAGATATATGAAATTCTTGGGAGGAAGGTAGAGCCTTCACTCTCAGAAATACGTAGTGCAAGCTAGGCAAGGCAAGGTCCGGGCCAAGGCAGCCCAAACCTACCGACAGGCGACTGAAAACATGTAAAAGTTGAATGCATGTGCGAAGTTGAGTGCAGACATGATTGAATGAACATGCATGCAATCAGTGAGTGCAATATTCAGTAAAATGGGAAAAAAAGTAAGTATGTGAAACGAGTCACCGCAACGACGACCGTAAGTGCAAAAATAGTGTCATGCATGTGATAGCAAGGAGATGCAATGCAAAACTTGAAACAATGCTTCTACAAGATAACATGCATTAAAAAAACAGCAAGCGTTCAACAAAACCAAGGAAACAACACTCACACAAACGAAATACAAAAAGCGATAGAAAAGCAGCAAAAGACATGAAAAGTAGACTTACCAGGAAAAAGTTGAGTTGAGTGTGCTGAATATTCCTAGATGTGATGGGGAATGTCAGAGCTCCACGATCGAAGTGAAGAATGAGCTATGAGGTGTCGAATAAATATTTTTGATAAGATCAAGGCTTATGACATGCATGCCACAAATCTAGGAAAAAGAAACACTTGGCGGGAGGTTTCGAAAACAACTTTTGCATGTAACCCCCAGCTGCTAAAAATGGATCCCTAAAATCTAGGGGTTCTTTTTACTTCTTTTTTTCTTTTTTCTTTTTCATCAAGTATCGCTTTCCTCAACTCTGCTCTGGTGGATGTTGTAACTTGTTCTTCTCCCTGCTTGGCCGCTTGTAACTCCTTATCCATGCGCTTGTTCTCAGCTATCAAGAATCTAACACTCAAGTTGGTGGCTTCAACATATGCCTTGGTAGCATCGGCCAATGCAGCTGGATGTCTATGCACATCATACACGATCACTTGTTCTTCAAAATTCGCAAGAGATACATGGACATTTGGAGTGGACACTTTGTGCGACTGCACAACTCTATGTTGTGTCTCGTCAAAAGATATGTTGTGCACATCTGCTTCCGGATTGTCCTCAAGGATTTTAGTGTCTCCTTGATCGCTTGGGACTTTCTCAGCTCCCAAATTTGGTGAAGCTGATGGAGTGACCTCTTGGTTCTGAGGCATGAGGTCTATGTCCTGATCTAACTCTGGTTGAACCACATCTGTATCTATCTGTTGTAGCATCTGTTCAATCTCCTGAGCAAAGTCCTGCTCCTGTGACTGCTCACCATGTCTGTTATGTGCCAGCTGCTCAGATGAATCAATAACTTATATGGGTGTAGTTTCATCAATGTGTGCATGTTGTGCCTCCTGTTGTTCCTATTCCTGCTACGCTTCCTTCTCTCTTCTGTGCAACTCTTGTTCTTCCCTAAGTTGTTGCTTCAACTCCTGCAACTCCTTTTCTTCTTCCTCCAACTTCTGCTTCTCCCTCTACCTTTGCATGATCCTTCTGTCGTGCTTTCACCTCAATCTCCAAAGCTGCTCTTAACACAAGTGGATCTACTTTGAACTTGTAGCTTTGCTCTGCCTCTATGCTATCAACAACCTTCCTCTTGCCTTTGTCAAGCGCAGGTCTGCTACCCTCTGTTGCTACTGATGATGCTTCTCTCTGAGATGTTGTTGCCTTATGCACTGCTAACCACTCTACAACCATTCTAACCGGTTCATTGAGCCTTGAGAAGTGATAACAATATCTCCATGGGTCTTCCTCAGGCCAATGACACGCCCCGTGGATCCAAGGATGATACACTCTCGCACAATGTTCCTTCACTAAGCAATGCGGGTCATATGGATTGAAACTTCTGGTGCCGAAGGTGAACCTCTTGAATTCCTCCATCTCGGCCTCAACATGCTTGAGATTTTGGATCTCATACAACCCGATCTGCAAAGGAAGAGCGGGCCAAGGTGCCTTCTTCTTCCTATGCAGTCTCATTGATAACCCTGTCGAGATGTGGTATGCAACCTCTTGCATGACCAACTTATCCATGGAAAACTTCGGTAAAACATGTGGAGCCTTCTTCGCGTTGTACATTTGGATGAAGGTGCCAAGGGGCGAGGCATACCAATCTGTTATGTTAATCAATGCCTCCATCGTTGCCTGCAACATGCAAGGTTAGTCCTACTCAAAGATCATCCTATACACCAGGGTGACAAAGTGTTTTGATAGTTGTATTATAACACCACGGAAGTTGCATTCGAAGAACCACCTGCAATAGGTGTGTACAAAGGTTTCTGAAGTTGTCCATGCCCAACCCAAGCCTGGGAACTGCTAACGAGCACAAATTGCATCAAGTATGTAAGCGAACATGAAAAGATTTGCTTGCTGACCCTTGGGCAGATGTCAGGCTTCTGTTACTTGTTCCTTCAGTTAGAGAGCCAACATGTTGGACCAATTGAAAGGTCTTCCTTCGTTCGCCAGTTGATCCAACACAATCACCCAACTCTGCGGGAAGGTTTATGTACTCTCTTGGCCGTATAAGCGGCATGCGAAGATGACCAAGAGCTAATAAGGCTTTCGCAATATCCTTTTCTTGTACACTTGGTTGGGTGTTTTACTGAACTTAGATGCCTCTTTCACCCAACTCTTCAAGATTTCTCTTGAGTTTACATTGTTGTTGGGCCTGGTGAAGGGTGCATCCATTGTAACCACCGGTTGCGGCAAGTGATACATCTCTTGAAAGTCCTTTGCCCTAAAGGTAGCAAGTTTTGTTCCACTAACACTTCTCAACACCATTGTCTATGGATCAGTATGTGAGACAATCCAGTGGATCATGTCCACGCATGGAAACACGAGATACCTGCATGCAATCCAGTATAAGCTAGACTTGTGTATGTTGACATAGACTTTGTGGTCCTCCAGATTCTCCTCGAAGGTGCCTAAAAGGATGTCATTTATGCCCTGCCATTTCATCTTGATCTCCTTGTCTATGAACATCTTAGTGTCTTCATAGATGGACAAGCTCATAGACACTTGCTCGACTACATCTCCAGTTGCACTCTCAATGGCATCCTTTGACCCTGCTCTCTTGGAAGCCATTGCACCTGTACTACTGAGAGACGGATGAACACCTATGATCGCTGGAGACAAAGCAACACTCATGGAAAGCACAATGTTGGTTGAAAACCAAAAGCACTTGAGGAACAACATGCAACACACCTGGGTGACTACCTGGGAGATTTGCACAATTTTCACCAGGAGGCTGAGAGACTGACTACCAGAACTGTGCAAAAGAAAGTCCAGACTGTTAGTGAGCTGACTAACTACTGAAACTATGCAAAGCACAGTCCAACTTGGCCTGCTGAGGACTGAAACGTCACAATGCGCAATTTTATTCAGCTTGACTACAACCCAATAAAACTGCATTACGCAATTACAAGGGCCAATAAGGCATTGCCTCTTAGAATTGCGTAGAGAAAGCTTGGGAGGCCAGTGTTGGGCAAGATCTGTGAAATTCCTGGGAGGAAGGCAGAGCCTTCACTCTCAGAAATGTGCAGTGCAAGCTAGGCAAGGCAAGGTCCGGGCCAAGGCAGCCTAGACCCGCCGACAGGTGACTGAAAACATGTAAAGGTTGAATGCATGTGCGAAGTTGAGTGCAGACATGATTGAATGAACATGCATGCAATCAGTGAGTGCAAGATTCAGTAAAACAAGAAAACAAGTAAGTATGTGAAACGAGTCACCGCAACGGCGACCGTAAGTGCAGAAACAATGTCATGCATGCGATAGCAAGGAGATGTAATGGAAAACTTGAAACAATGCTTCTACAAGTTAACATGCATTAAAACAACAACAAGCATTCAACAAAAACACGGAAACAACACTCACACAAACGAAATACAAAAAGCGACAGAAAAGCAGCAAAAGACATGAAAAGTAGACTTACCAAGAAAAATTTGAGTTGAGTGTGCTGAATACTCCTAGATGTGATAGGGAATGTCAGAGCTCCAAGATCGAAGTGAATAATGAGCTCTGAGGTGTCGAATAAATATTTTTTATAAGATTGAAGGTTATGACATGCATGCCACAAATCTAGGAAAAAGCAACACTTGGCGGGAGGTTTCTAAAATAGCTTTTGCATGTAACCCCTAGCTACTAAACATGGATCCCTAAAATCTAGGGGTGATTTTTACTTTTTTTCTTTTTACTTTTTTGGGAAAAAGCAACCCATGCATGCAAATCAAGATTACTCAGTCCTGGAGGGAACTGATCAAACTGGGAGCACATGTAATGGATAACAAGCCCTGAAGTGACTTCTGCGCAGTTTCTGGGCTGAGTGGCTCTGGCTGCCCCTCAGGCTCTATGCAATTTCTAGACTAAAGCCAAGGTTGTCAGCCAGATCTATGCAAATTTTGAGAGCAAGCCCAGTGATGGGCTGCTCTGCGCAATTTTCAGAGGAAGGCAGTTTGCTTGCTTTGCGCATTTCTGGAGAGCAACAGGTTGCCTTGATGCTCTGCGCAATTATGGAGAGCAAGGCTAGTTTCCCTCCATTTCTACACAATTATGAAAGTGAGCACAAGAGCCAGTTGATGACCAAGTCATGGGATGTCAGCTTGCGGGTGGAAGGAAAACAAGCTAGAAAACACAAGCTGATAAGCCACAAAATCTCAACTGAAAGCACAAGTATCTATCAGTGCAAGACATGGCGTTATGGATGTTTGGTAGGGAGGCTCCAAAACAAAGTTAAGGGAAAATTTTAGAGGGTGGTTGTAGCCGCTACAACAAGTCCCAACCTTTTGTACCGATGAGTATGGTCTACATCAATTAGTTTATTTACATGACATTTTTTTAAGATTTGGTTTGATGGCATTACATCAATGTAGTAGTGAGCATAATCTCATCCTGTGTGAATCAACATCCGATATGATCAAGAATATTGATCATGGTCTTCTCAGGACCTCCTCTACTTTTATTGCATTTTTCATGTGCTCCTTTTGGACAAATTTGGGTCAACTTTGATCTTTTAATGCAACCATATTCAATAAGAGTACGAAGAAACTTTAATCAGTTATTGTACATGAAAATTTTGTTTGAATTGAATATAGCGATTCCCATGTTTTGTTTGATTTGGTAGAGAATTTCCATCTTGCTGCTAATAGTAGGTCAACATTTTGTGTTACAGAATCATCCTACTGTGAAGTTGGTTGTTTACATTACTCATAGATCTGAGCTCCCCAAAAATCATTGATTTCTATTTTCCTTCTGATATGATACATATTATTCTGATTTTTGAATGGCTTAGACGAATTAATTGAATGAATGCCTATGGGATGGGCAATTTGCTTCTTCATAGACTCATACAAGTCAACACCTTCCATGAAAACATGACACTTGCATTTTATTGAATATTTAGTATAGAGCTTGTGCTCTTACCCCAATCACACTTTAAATTGCATCCTATCTACTTAACTTGTCTGATCCTTGCAAAAGGACAAGAAGGATGACTCCGTAACTCAGGCATTTTACTCATGATTGACATTTTACTCCAACATCCTGGTTATTTGAATTGGTACATTTGTATGAAAATTTAGTAAAGAGAAAGAAATCATAGGAAATCAGTAGGGGTATTCACAGGTGTTAATATGGAAGACTTAGGAAATTTAACTAATTTTTGGGGTGAATTACAAACACCAATGACCAAACCAATGAGGAAGTACCATTAAACTAGTAATTTATTTGCATCATCCACAATTCAATTCAATTAGCGGTACACAATGGCAAAAATATAATTCATTTTTTAGTTAGAGTTTACAGTTTGATTCTCTGGTTTGTGACTTTGTTTTAATGTTTGGATTGTGCTCCAGGGTTTGTTTTGTTGGATATTTGTATGTATAAATAACAAGATTTAAAATGATGAAATCACCTGATCATGTGTGAAAAACCTATGTATACATATACAATTTGAGAACTGGCAATAAACAAGTGTACATGTGGATACAGTGTGTGAGAAGTAATGTAATCAAAGGACACGTATGAAGATCACAGAGTAACAATTGCATTAAGTTAAGCATGAAAACTAATAATGAACTAGATGCCACCAAGTTGAAGATGGAATTTCCACAGTTGTTGTCAATAAAATATTAAGATGAAGATTCTTTGAGCCCAATAGAAAGAACAAGTTAGCCACTTATGTCTTATCGTTGATTATTGTTCTTAGAATGGGTAGGATTGGTCATGTCCAATGAAGAAGCTTCTCATATGCTTTTAGATATTTATGTCTTCCCATTGTTAGTAGAAAGAAAGAAAAATGTGGAAGAGGAATTCTTGTTAGCTAACTTGGAAATCATCTTAGGTTGTATCTGATACTCTGCTAAAGTCCACTTATACAACAAAGAGCACCTTATCCATAGAATCACTCAATAGTGATTTCATTATTCAATCATTAAAACTTGCCACAAAATCTATATTGAGATTATCCATTCAAATTTAAAATAAATCATGTATATTGAAATGATGAAACATTCAATAAAATAGTCTATTAATTCTACAAATGGTAATTTTAGTAATGAACCCATCTTGCAATTATAATCCATGATATAACTATATTCTGCAAAATTTAAATTTCAAAGTTTTTCTCACAGAAACACTGATAAATAAATAAAATTGCATAAAATTTTGACTTCCATCTTCTATGCTACTCTTTCCTACGCTCTTGCCTTACGGCGTTCCCATTGCAACATGTGGTGCAATTGCTAGTTAAAATCTATTTACAATGTATTTTAATTTACATATGAATGATAAGTGGTGATATTTTAATTTCATATATAATCCAAATTAAAATACAAAATAATGAAATTTTGTAATGAAGATTAAGCCTTGGATGAACAAAGGCCATAAAAAGGTTTTTCAAAAGGCTATTTTGTGTACATTTCCTCCAATGAAAACACAGAGATTATCTTAAACTATGGCATGCAAGAAAATGAAAAATGAAAATGGAAAGAATAGAGTTTGTCAAAAACTAATAATTACCAGGAAAAGTTGAAAACTAAGCCCTTGAATAGTTTGCAAAAGGAATATCCAACCAATCCACGAAACTAAACAAAACTGGTAAAATCCTAACAAAACTTTTCCACTTGTGTGTAGTCTAAAGAGCCCACAAATTAGCCTAGAAAATAATGGAAATTATGGCAAGATTGTGACAAAATCTGGCATAAATTTTTGAAAATTTGGGTTACAGCTGTCAAACTTAAGGATTTTGGGTGCCCCAAGGGTTCTTGATGGTGCTGAATCCATTTCCACCATTCAAACACCCCAACATTCTGATTTTTTGATCCAAGTGGATATTGGTGGCCACCCACCTATTCCACCTAGACCCCCTAGTCAGTTTCATCTGTTTTGTTAATTGTAGCACAATTTACTATTTTTGGCAGTTTTTCGGGTCATGAACTTCCAGAGCTGTTTTGAGGCCCTAAACAACATTTTTTTTGGAAAAAATTACTTTACTAATTTCCATGGCAATCACTTTAGCAGTTGTATTCCTCAAAGATATCTTTCCAATGAGGTATCATACGCGTCAAACAGAGATAATATGACCAAGTTACGACCCCGAGAAGTTGGTTGCCCAACTAACCCCAACGGGGCCCATAAACTCTTGGTGTTACATCTCCTCGGGTTAGGGTTTTAGTTGTTTAGGGTTTTATCTTATTGTTCAATAATAAAAAGGCCCTTGAGCCTCATTGTAACTTAGTTCAGAGGCATGTAGCCACCACATCTCTTCTTAGAGATAAGCTACCATCGCCTAAGCTATCTTATTTCCATTATGTTTGTAAGCATAGTTCAGTATTTTTATATTAATGAAATGAAGTGTTTTCTTGCTGCATCTCTGTGTTTATTATTATATATGTAAGCTGTTGCAGTCATGTCTAAGTTCGGATCAGTGGTATCAGAGTGGTCTGCTCTTTCTCTGTTTTTCTTTGCATGTCCCCAACGAGGTCAAGGTATAAGGAGTTAGGGCTCGATCTGGTTGAACCATTGCAAGATTAGCCTCACAAAACCCAACGACCTCCCATGACGGAAGAAAAGAAAGATGACGGGGCAAGAAATCCTTTCAAAATGTTGCTCAAGGAAGCCCTCGAGCGACAGAGGGATGCGATGATGGATAACTTTGCCCAGATCCTTCAACGACTACCCACAGGTAATGCATCTTCATACATCAGCCACTCTAGAGGCACCACTCCTTTTAAGGTACAAGTCAACTTCGATATTCCCATATTCAAAGGCTTGATAGATGCAGATGCCGTAGATAAATGGTTAAATCTATTGGAAGGATATTTTTCAGTTCATGACTTTTCCAATCGGGAAAAGATTACGTTTGCACTTCTTAAAGCCACCCCACATGTCAAGGACTGGTGGGAAACCTACTGTGAGAAAAAGGACAAGAGGGAACCCTTGTTGTTTTCATCTGCACCCACTTGGAATTCTTTCAGAGACGCCATCAAGGAACAGTATTACCTTGTTGGGAGCTATGAAGATAAATACATAAAGTGGACCACACTTCAACAGGGAAGGGACCAAGATGTGCCAGAGTTCAAAAATACTTTCCATACCCTTCGTACAAAGCTGGGTAATAAGGATACTGAGTGGTCTTTGGTACTCAAGTACCGCGGTTTTCTACACAAGTACATCTAGGACAAGATGGAGTTCTTGGACATTTCCTTGCTTGGCACAGCGTATTGGTACGTTGTAAAGATTGAGTGGAAGTTTAAATAGAAGAAGTGGGACTTTGGATTTGCAAATCCAAAGCAATGAAAAGGCACCCGCAAACCACAGAACAAGGGAGCAAGCCAAGGTGGGGCTACCCAGGATAGCCTGCTGAAGTTGCAAGTAAAGAACAATACCTTGAAGACGAGGAAGGACATAGGAAAATGGTGTGAGTTCCATAAGATCTCCACTCATAATACAAGTGAGTGTCGGGCCAAGCATTCACTGGTGGCTGAGCTGAAGGCTTCTGAATCCTACGCATGTTCGACTCTGAATCAAAACCTGATAAGGGGACTGACAAAGGAAGCAAATCATTGATGCGGAGCCTAGTGCCACTGTGGCCACCACAAAGATCCAGAAAATTGAGCCTGAAGATCCAGAGGAGGGGGAATGCCTCTTCCACTCACAGATGTGGGTGAAGGGTTCTCCGCTGCAGTTCATTGTCGACAGTGGGAGCCAAAAGAACCTCATTTCAGCAAAAGTTGTGAAGCGGCTAGGCCTAAAGACTACAACACATCCACAATTGTACACCATCAGGTGGCTTCGCCAAGGACTAGACCTTCACATTAGCCAACAGTGTCACCTTCCCTATAGCATCAAGCCCTTCACGGATGAGGTACTGTGTGACGTTTCTCCTCTTGAAGTTTCTGACGTATTGTTAGGACAACCATATTTGTGGAAGCGACATGCTGTATATGAGTCTAGACCTCGCTCTGTGATTATTACTTTGGCTAATAAGTTGTACAGGATACCAAAGGTAGCCTTACCTACCACCATCTCTTTGATCACTACAAAGAAATGTAGTAAGATCATTTCCCAGACCAAGAATTTTGTTTTCCATATGATTTGCCCCTAAGGAAAGAAGAAGGTTGTGGCCACAGCTTCCAGGCAGGGCTCCTGTGCACAACAACAGCAGATGGACAAGGTCGTGGAGGAGTACAAGGATATTTTCGCCTCATCCACAGGGGTACCTCTACACTGTTAGGTCAAGCACTCCATCGATCTGACCCTAGGCATGCCGCTGCCCAAAGGACCGATCTATCGGCGCTCTATTCTAGAGAACAATGACATCAAGAGGCAGATTCAGGAACTACTGCAGAAAGGGCACATTAGGCCAAGCTCATCACCCTATGGGAGCCCGATTATATTGGTACATAAGAAGGATGGGACATGGAGGCTCTGTATTGACTATCAGGCGTTGAACAAGATCACTGTTCAGAATAGGTACCCAATCCTGTGGATTGATGGCCATATGGACCAGCTCAAGGGGGGAAATATTTCAGCAAGATTGACTTGAAGTCATCTTATCACCAGGTACCTATCGAACCCTCCAATGTGTGGAAGAATTCCTTCAAATCCAAGGAGGGCCTTTTCGAATGGTTGGTCATGCCGTTCAAACTGACGAACGCCCATGCAACCTTCATGAGACTGATGGACGACATCTTGTGGCCCTTCACCAATGCATTCGTGGTGGTGTATTTAGATGACATCTTGATCTTCAGCCAGAGTTGGGAAGAGAACCTCCACCATATTCGCCAGGTCCTTCAAACCCATCGACAACACAAGTTGTGTGCTAACTTGGAAAAATGCATCTTTGGCCTAAACCAGGTTCAATATCTAGGGTACATCATTGATGAGCAGGGTGTACATGTGGACCCATCTAAGTCATTTAGGATTGGCTAGCCCCAACCACTCTAACAAAGCTCCACAACTTTTTGGGTCTAACCAATTTCTATTGTACGATCGTGTTGGGGTTCTCTCATATCACTTAGCCTTTAAGTGAAGTCACCAAGGGCAGAGAGAAAGCAAAGTTCTTTTAGTCGGAAACTGTTGAAGCCCCGAAAATCAGGTCTACAACAAGGGGGATACCCGCCCAGTCTGGACCTTGGTTGGAAGCTCCTTATCCGTTTGGTATAGCAGGTCCGACTGGGGATATGGGACCAGTTTCCCAATCTATGAGTGTGTGTGTGTAGAATTTGATGTTCCTGATCTAACAGTTCCTAATTGAGATATTCTAATTCTAACTTTAATCTAATGCTATGCTATTGTAATCTAATAAGCAGCAACATCTAAGTCTATACTAACCCGGGATGTAATTCTTCTATTATGCGATCTAAAAAGATTTCAAATAACAACTGGTAATAAAGATCATTCAACTATTATGAGAAAAGAAATCAATAAGGATGAACCACTTCGCATAAAAAGTTAGACGAAACAGTTGTGAAAAACATATCACATAATGAGCTATTCATACATTAAGCATAAATAAATAGCTATCACCGTACAAAAGTGCCAAATGATAACTCAGGCATTCATGCAATAATACATAAACAACTAAAAACTGTATATCACTTTAACACATAAGCAGAAATGGTCAAGAGATAAAAGTACCATTTATGACTAGTCCTACTCATGAGCTTCAAGTGACAATGATTTATCTCTCTTTGCTCTAACATCCACTAAGAGTACAGAAGTGCAACATCAGTAGCAGATATCAAATGCAAACATCAACAAATCTTGTTCCATTCATTCACCAAAACCTCCTCGGAGGGTGCAAAAGTGCATGTTCTGAGGACAAGTTTTTGATAAATTTCTGGACCCTTCTCTAAATGCATGAGAAGGGTTTAAATACTACTAACTAAATAACTTAATTACAAAGATTCAGGATACGGTTTAAATGACCGCCCTTTTTCTAAGCAAAAATAAAGCAAAACTATTTCTAAAAATTAAATCTAATATCTAACTATTTCTGCATTTGCTCCTTAACGTTGCAAGCATTCAATATTTGCTTGAGTAGAGTCGGCTGACTGTCTTCCGCTTTTGGGTGAGCTAAGCAAACAGAATTGGCAAGAGCTGGCACCATCTTCTCAGCAAAATCGATGATATACTCGAGAGTCATCCACTGACTATGTGGCTTTACCGTGTATGCCAAGTAATAATCTCATTTCAACTTGGTTAACCCTTTGGATTGCTTCTGCCTTTTCCAGTTTGTTTTTATCATTCCTTCCTTGCAATTTTCGGGCTTACAGGTGACTGAGCAGTTAGAGGCTTTCCTTCTCGAGAAATTTTCTCAGCGATCGGAAACTGCCTCTGTTCTTTGATCCGGGCTTCTCTGATGCTTTTTTCGCCTTTTGCGCCTCTTCCTCTTTATCGGGTATAAAGCTCAAAATTTATGAAAATAATGACCTCGTGAGCTCTTGACCCTGAGCATTAAACTGTCTGTCTCTGATATCAGCATCGCTCAGTACCCCTTTCACCATGGTTGTATATGAAAGATCTGTAATGGATGGCTCAGCAGCATTTTGTGAATCTGCGGCTCTGTTGCATGTAGTATGTGTTTATAAGGGCGCCTTTTCTCTGTCTTTGAACATTGGAGCCCTACCCTTTTTCCCCATAGCTTCCTGCACAGTGCTTTGTGTAACTTTTGTTCTTCGTTCCTGCAGTTCACAAGTGAGGAGAGAGTAATGATAATAAATAATGACAGGAAAGCTTTAAATGCCACAGATATGCAAAACATGCCATCTGACGTGAACTAACTCTTCGAAAAACACAAAACCATACTTTATTAACAACTGGCGTGTAATACATTAATTATCATTAAAGCGCGTATCCAGTTCTTGGTTCATGGAAAAAAAATTTCTTGAATATTGAGCCAGGAAAATCTGTGATGGAATGTTTCTGCGATTTGCATCGCAGTATCGCATTTCGTTGTATCGCATTACCGCAATTTCATCATGCTGTTCTATCGCAAGGTTGCTTGATCGCACTATCGCAAAGATCGCAGATCGCAATATCGCAAGATCACAGATTGCTTAATCATTTAATTGTTATGTGCATTTTATGTGATTTTGCGACATGCGATATGCGATATCGCATATCAGCGATTTTAAGGTTTTCCAACGTGAGTGTTTATTAATGCATGCGATGTGATGGAATTCGTGTCGCAATCTCGCATTTTATCATTTTGACTCATAAGAAAATGCCCTATCGTTCTTGGCGCGATGCGATATTTTTTAAGGAGTGACATATAAGCACTAATTGATTTTTTTAAATTTTTTTGACTAAGGGTCCCCACTTACATAGTGTTATTGCTAATACTAAATAAGGAGGGGGGTTGTTGGTAGCCACAACAATTGGCGATTCACTTGGAAGAGCCAGTTATCTCTATTTTTCTATTGAATTTTCTAAACTTCCAAAACAGAAAAATTTTCAGAAAGTTAAACTTTATTATGGAAAGATAAAGTACATTATGCTCTAACCTGTCAATGACATTTTGTTTCAACTATTTTCAACTTTGATTATTTTCTTCCTCAAGCTAGCCCTTGTATTTACATTAGTCATTACTTGGTCTTGTAAAGATAAAACAAAGTCTTCTCTATAAACCGATTTTAAATATGCTCATTTGTCATAAGTAGAGCCTCTGCTGCCAGCAGGCATTTACAGCCTCGACAGGGTTACCTGTTACCCAGCAATGATCCTGTATCTTGCTTAAAGCAGCTTACAACTCTCAAATAAGAATCCACATCCACACTTATTGCTTTGATTTTCTTTTTACTCTTAAAGAACAATGTCTTGGTTTGATAGCCAATTTATGACACAGTCATTCACTTGATTTATAACTTTGCTGAACAAGCTGGCTCGTGATGAGACCCCTTGTCTTTTGATTGCAACAATCTTGAGTCATTGCCCTGTTGTGGTGTACAATATTTGGCAAAGTTAGCAAGTTATAATATCTGTGATTATGATAAGCCGGCTCGTGATGAGACCTCTTATTCTTCAAGATGAAGTGTATCCTTGGGTTATTCCTCCGAAAGTTGTGATCTCTTTAGCATGGAGGAAGTCATTGTTTCCTTAAGATAGCTCTGGACGACAATAGTAGAGTTTTTTGGAAACAGCTGTTCTACAGCGAATCTTTATTTTGTTATTGATACCTTTCATTGTACTGAGATAAAACAATTTCTTCACTAAAGGTTGTTTTCATCAAACTTTATGGAGTTGAAACTAGTATCATATCTAGGCTAGAGTCTTTAACTGTATCTATCAATAATAAAGATCAATTTTCCAAAAGATTTGCTATTTATACAAGCGAAAAATCAAAATCTGAAAGAGAATTGGTGTCTTGTTCATAAATGCCTAATGTAACCACTCACAACTGGTTTTATTATGAAAAGAAAAACAACTACTCTACAAAAAATAGAAGAATAATCTTCTATGGAAAATATTTCTTGAAAATTTGTCCGTTAACAGGCAAAGAGTTTCTCTTACCTGCTAAATCCTGTAACACAAATGTTGATGGACCTATGACTTCTACAATTTGAAAAGGACCAAGCCACATTCTTTGAAATTTTGTATGTTTTCCTTTCTCTTCATGAGCCTTGTCCCATTTTAAAACTAAGTCTCCCATCTGAAAATCTTTTCTGGTCATTATGCTTGAATCAAAAGAGGATTTTACTAGTGCTTGATGATGAGCATGAGTTTTCTTAGCCTGTTCTCGTTGTTCTTCTAATTTGATTATTTCCATTTGTCTTAGCTGTAAGGAGGAAGTGGGTACTTCATCAATGTATTGAACTAGCGACAAAGAGGGAATTGTCAAATGAGTCGGAAGAACCACTTCTTTCCCATAAACTAAATTAAAGGGAGAAGTGCTGATAGAAGCTTTTTGCATTATTCGGTCTGCCCATAAAGCATATATCAAAGCCTTATGCCAATTTTTATGATTTTGGTCAACTATTCTTTTGATAATCCTGATTAGGTTTTTATTTGTGGACTCAGCTAACCCATTGCCTTATGGGTAATAATTGGCCGAATATTTAAGTTTTAATCCTATTTTAAGTGCAAATTCAGTCATTGCATTTCCAGAAAAGTATGATGCATTATCAAACATTAAAGCGGAAGGCAATCCAAACCTGGTGATTATAAATTGATCTATGAACTCAATGATATTTTCAGCATTAGCTGTCTTGAGTGGAACTGCTTCTACCCACTTAGTAAAATAATCTGTTGTTGTAAGGATATATCTATGCTACTTAGAAGAGTGAGGAACGATCTCACCTATTATGTCCAATCCCCACTGACTGAAAGGTTGCTCAATGTTAACTAGTTGTAGTGGCAAGGATGGCTTCTTTTGTCTCCCAGCAGTAGTTTGGCAGACTTGACATTTCCTCACGTAACTGTGTGAGTCTTTAAATAACGTGGGCCAGTAATACCCTACGCGCAAGATTTTATGTGCTATAGCATCTCCAGCATAGTGTCCGCCTACTGGCCCATCATGGAGTTCCTGCAAAACTTTTTCAGCTTCAGATTTCTCAAGACATCTAAGAAGAACAGAATCATAATTTACTCTAAAAAGAATATCATTTATGAGCTGATATTGTTTGGCTTTCAACCTTAGAGCTCTTTTCTTAGTATGATCGAGGTGTGAAGGAGCATACCCGTTCTTAAGATAATAAATGATATCAGTGTATAATGACTCTGCATCGTTTAGGCTTACCTCGCACATTTGTACCTCTGTAGATGGAATTTCAGAAATTTGCGATGCTCCAGCCAGCATTTTGCAAAAGCCTTGGCCTCTTACAATGTTTGCTGGTTTAATCTCAATGTCATATTCCTGTAAGGCAGTAACCCAATTGGCCCTTTTCTCACCCACATCCTTCTGTACTAGAAGATTCCTTACCACTGGAAACGGTACTATAATTTTAGTATGGGTTTTGAGCAAAAAAGGTCTGAAGTATTTGACCGCTTTGAAAACAGCATAAGCCTGTTTCTCCACGTCTGAATAATTTAATTCAGCGCCCTGTAAATTTGAACTAAAAAACGCAATTGGGGCTTCCGCTTTTTCTTGATTTTCTTGAGTGAGTATCGCAGCATATGACCTATCTGAGGCAAATGTATATAAAATAAAAGACTCTGAAAAATTTGGAGTTGCTAACGATGGAGCATTAATAATAACTTGTTTGATCAAGTTGAATGCTTCATGTTCATCTTGGCCCCATTTAAAATTTGAGTTCTTTTTAATCATGGCTTGCAAAGGAGACACGATTCGTGAAAAATCTGGAATGAATCTCTTTACAAAGTTGATCTGACTAAGGAAAGATTGCATGGATTTTTTGTTGTGAGGTAAGGATATTTCAGAAATCTCTTTGATTCTGTCGGAATCGATGTGAATTCCGGATTTTGACACTATGAATCCTAGAAGTTTCCATTCACTTAATGCGAAAAAAGATTTCTTCGGATTATGTGAAATTCCATACCTTAAACACCGTTGGAAGATTTGTTTTAAATCTCTAAGATGGTCGCTTCGTTTCTTGGAATACACTGTTATATTATCCAAATAAATTACTACAGATTTATTGACTAAACCTTTGAATGCGATGTCCATGGCTCTCTGAAATGTGGCACCAGCATTAATCAAACCAAATGGAATCTTTCGATATGCGTATGTGCCCCATTTAGTTCTGAATGTGGTTTTTAATTGATCATCAGGATGTACCAACACTTGATTGTATCCTGAAAATCCATCCAAGAAAGACATTAATTCTGAGCCCGCCATTGCCTGCAATATCTGTTCCATAGGTGGTAAAGGAAAATTATCTTTTTGGCAGGCCTTGTTAAGGTTTCGAAAGTCAATGCAAATCCTAATATCTCCGTTTTTCTTTCTAACAGGTACCATATTGGAGACCCATTTAGAATGTCTGACGGGAAAGATTATTCTGGCTTTCAATATTGAGTTCAGTTTTTATCTGATTTTCCAAATTGGGATGGATCTTTCTCAGCTTTTGTTGGACAGGTTTTTCATTATCGATCATGGGAATAGTATGTTGGATGATGGAAGTGTCGTATGTTTTGAGTTCATCATAATTCTAGGCAAAAACATTTTTATATTGTCTCAAAAGACGAATATACGCTAATTTTTCTTCAGGGGCTAGGCCGAGACCTAGATTAATGTTTTGTGGTTTGGCATCGGTTCCTAGGTTTACTAATTCGTAGTTCAAAGTTGAACTTTGGAGTTTTGAATTGGTAGACCTTTTAAACCGATCTTTCAAATCGTACAAGTCTTCTAACTTGACTACCGACTTAGGTATAGCATTGTTAGTGCTATCTTGTTGCAATTGTCAATCATGTTGGTCTTCGTCAATTATTTGATTGGAGTAGGATCCTTCAGATGTGAGGAAATTTACGATATCAGGATCGTCATTGAATACTCTCCAATTTGTGATGTTATCAGGAATAGATGGTCTAAAGATTAATTCTATTGAGAATCTATCTGGACTAAAATCTTCTGAAGGAATAAGCTTAGAAGCTACGTTAGCCAAAAGGTCTGCACTTGCATTTTGGAGTCTAGGAATTGAAGAAATATTAAATGCTATAAAATGCTCAGTCAGATCTTGAACTAAGGATTGATAATGTTTTAAATGACCTGATAAGCAATGTATAGTATTATGTACCTGTCTGACCACAATCTCAGAGTCTCCGAAAACTTGAAGGTACTTGACGTCTAACCCGATTGCTTTGTACAACCCTTGGACCAAAGCCTCATATTCTGCTGTATTGTTGGTGCAATCAAATTTGAGTCTACATGTTAGCATGATTTTATCTCCTTCTGGACTAATTAGAACGCATCCTGCTCCTGCTCCTTCGTTAGATTTAGAACCATCAAAAAATAATTTCCAAAACAAAGATTTATTTACAGGACTATCTAAAAAATTGATACATTTTGAACTATCAGTTCGAGAAAAATTTTCGACTTGGGACAAAATAGAGTGTTCTAAATAGGGTGACGTATGAGCATTGAAATTGCCGAGGAAAGAATCTACTGAGTAATTGCCAATAATGCTACTGTTATATGCTACTGGTTCATTTTCCCCCTCTAGCTCCGTTACTATGTATTTCTGATGTAGTTCTCGTTCAACTTTTATTTGATTTGGTTTACCATTGTAGGGTAGCCACATGTGCGACTAGTCAGTTGCGAAGTATCCATGAAGTTTTTCTGACCAATCCCTGCTAAGAATTAAGCCATAAAATTATGGGATATCAGCAACTAAAATGTCAATAACTTGACATACCTTCGGGTTGGATGACAGCCTTATGGTTACTTGATTTAGTTCGCCAATCACTTCGACTTGAGATCGATCTAGCTGAACTATGTGCACAACGGATTTCTATGGTTGAACTTTTAACTTGGCACATATGGACTTTGGTAAAATATTCGATGAAGCACCAAAATCCACCAAACAATTGTGCACATTTTTATTGAAAATTTCATAAGTAAGGAGAAACGGGGAGTATGAGATCTCGATCTTCCTCCAATTAGGGCGATGTCATTTGGATCAATCTTATTGATTGCATTTGTTGGAGGTCTTCCCATGTTATGAGAAGCTTGAGAAAGTACAACGGCAGGCAAAGGTGCAACTGGCACAGCATGTAATTCTTTCATCATTATCTTCTGTTGATGCTTTAACTTGCTCAATTCATAAAGAGTGATGTTGGCCCTAGTCTTTTTCATATCTTCTATAATATTGTACTCCATTTCATCTAACACGATCAGTGTTTTAGATGGAGTTAATGCATCTGTTTGGACTGGGCTAGTTTGAGTCGCTTTAGATGTTGTTTTCTTTGTTGCGACTTTATCCTTTATTGCAGAGCTTGCGCTCTTTGGCTTAGGGATAGTTTGGGGAGGATCAAGCTGATTCTTACTTAGTGTGCTAACTGGGAATACTTCTTGATCTTCTTCTTGTGGGAGGATGAAATCCTACATTCCTTGTAATTCTACAACTTCTTCTTCATTAGTTTTCCCTTTAGTGGCAATTTTCTCTTCCTCTTCTTCGGATTCAGCATTTGAAATAGCATTGGGTGGCTTTGAATCCGTTGAAGGGCCTCTTTTAAAAGCTCTGTAGGGCTTTTTTGAAGAAGTTTCTACTACTTGCTTTTTTATGTCGACCATTTCATTAGACATGGTCTTTAGAACTTTCTACAATCCTTCCAAATCGAATGGATCTTTTGCTTGTTTCTTCTTGGAGTCTTCTTTGAAGGTGAATTTCTTGGATTTTCGTTCCTCTATCGCGGATTTCTTTTCCAGGGCTATTATACATTTCTCTACTGCTATTGCTTCTTTCATGTTTTCGGCTAAGGTTGTTTTATTAGCCCTGTCCACGAAGATTGTTATGTTTAATGGTAGAGCAGTGATATACCATTCACTTCGTACTTCTTCGCTGGGCTGGGAAGAAGTAGGAATTTTGTTTAGGATTTTATTGAAACGTAAATTGAAATCTTTGATAGGCTCTCTAGATTCGGCCCTAAGGTTGGATAGGTCGTTGATTAGCGTTGCCATAGACCTGTCATCACCAAACTTGGTCAGGAATTGCTCTTGGAAGATGTCCCAACTAGTGATAGATCCAAAGGGTAATGAGAAATACCATGATTCGGCTGTTCCTTGTTGAGTATAAGGAAAAAGTCGAACAACAACATCTTCATTAGTAACCCCATTGAGATTAATGGATAGCATAAAGTTGTTTATATGCTCTTCTGCTAGCATGCCTGCCTCGGGATTAAACTTAGGTAGCCATTTCTCAGGATGGGTTGGTATTTGACTCAAGGGTGCAGGCATTAAGACTACCCCAGGGTTATTCCATGGAGACTGGGCCATTGCTGAACTACTAACAGAGGAAAGTGCAGAAGATGATCCTTGCGGTTGGGAAGATGAGGATACTACGATTACATATGATTGAGGAAGAGTTGTGGGGGTTCCAGTGGATGGATGGACGATGATCTTAAGTGGCGGAGTGGATGGTTGACTTCGCGGTGAAGAGTTTGAGATGGATGATGATGATGAAAGAGTCTCGCTATCGGACTCCTTTGGTGATTTCCTTACTCTTTTCCTTGTGGGAAGAGGTAATTCGGTGGGTTGAACACCAAAATTTTCACTCTTTAATCTGGTCAGGGGATGAGCAGGGTTATATTGCGAAGTCATGCTGCCTTGAGATTTATCAGACCTTTGAGGAGAAATGGAAAATCGCTGAAGTTTGTGAATCAGAGATTCGACTTCAGGAGTATCAATGGTAGATTGTTCTGGAATGTCAGGGTTTGTAGCAGTGGTTGATACTCCAGCGAATTGTAACTCTGTATTTAAGTGTAATGGAGAAGTCAGGGGAGATGGTGAGGGCGATTTACTCTCAGAATGGTATTCAGATTTAGATTTACTTGCCATTCATATTTCAGGCCCTCCTTTTAGCGCCAAATATGTTGAAGCCCCGAAAATCGGCTCTACAACTAGGGGGATACCCGCCCGGTCCGGACCTTGGTTGGCAGCTCCTTATCCGTTTGGTATAGCGGGTCCGACTAGGGATATGGGACTAGTTTCCCAATCTATGAGTGTGTGTGTGTAGAATTTGATGTTCTTGATCTAACAGTTCCTAATTGAGATATTCTAATTCTAACTTTAATCTAATGCTATGCTATTGTAATCTAATAAGCAGCAACATCTAAGTCTATACTAACCCGGGATGTAATTCTTCTATTATGCAATCTAAAAAGATTTCAAATAACAACTGGTAATAAAGATCATTGAGCTATTATGAGAAAAGAAATCAATAAGGATGAACCACTTCGCATAAAAAATTAGACGAAACAGTTGTGAAAAACATATCGCATAATGTGCTATTCATACATTAAGCATAAATAAATAAATATCACCGTACAAAAGTGCCAAATGATAACTCAGGCATCATGCAATAATACATAAACAACTAAAAACTATATATCACTTTAACACATAAGCAGAAATGGTCAAGAGATAAAAGTACCATTTATGACTAGTCCTACTCATGAGCTTCAAGCGACAATGATTTATCTCTCTTTGCTCTAACATCCACTAAGAGTACAGAAGTGCAACATCAGTAGCAGATATCAAATGCAAACATCAACAAATCCTGTTCCATTCATTCACCAAAACCTCCTCGGAGGGTACAAAAGTGCATGTTCTGAGGACAAGTTTTTGATAAATTTCTGGACCCCTCTCTAAATGCATGAGAGGGGTTTAAATACTACTAACTAAATAACTTAATTACAAAGATTCAGGATACGGTTTAAATGACCACCCTTTTTCTAAGCAAAAATAAAGCAAAACTATTTCTAAAAATTAAATCTAATATCTAACTATTTCTGCATTTTCTCCTTAATGTTGCAAGCATTCAGTATTTGCTTGAGTAGAGTCGGCTGACTGTCTTCCGCTTTTGGTTGAGCTAAGAAAACAGAACTGGCAAGAGATGGCACCATCTTCTCAGCAAAATCGATGATATACTCGAGAGTCATCCACTGACTATGTGGCTTTACCGTGTATGCCCAGTAATAATCTCATTTCAACTTGGTTAACCCTTTGGATTGCTTCTGCCTTTTCCTAATTGTTTTTATCATTGCTTCCTTGCAATTTTCGGGCTTACAGGTGACTGAGCAGTTATAGGCTTTCCTTCTCGAGCAATTTTCTCAGCGATCGGAAACTGCCTCTGTTCTTTGATCCGGGCTTCTCTGATGCGTTTTTCGCCTTTTGCGCCTCTTCCTCTTTATCGGGTATAAAGCTCAAAATTTATGAAAATAATGACCTCGTGAGCTCTTGACCCTGAGCATTAAACTGTCTGTCTCTGATATCAGCATCGCTCAGTACCCCTTTCACCATGGTTGTATATGAAAGATCTGTAATGGATGGCTCAGCATCATTTTGTGAATCTGCGGCTCTGTTGCATGTAGTATGTGTTTATAAGGGCGCCTTTTCTCTGTCTTTGAACATTGGAGCCCTACCCTTTTTCCCCATAGCTTCCTGCACAGTGCTTTGTGTAACTTTTGTTCTTCGTTCCTGCAGTTCACAAGTGAGGAGAGAGTAATGATAATAAATAATGACAGGAAAGCTTTAAATGCCACAGATATGCAAAACATGCCATCTGACGTGAACTAACTCTTCGAAAAACACAAAACCATACTTTATTAACAACTGGCGTGTAATACATTAATTATCATTAAAGCGCGTATCCAGTTCTTGGTTCATGGAAAAAAAATTTCTTGAATATTGAGCCAGTAAAATCTGTGATGGAATGTTTCTGCGATTTGCATCGTAGTATCACATTTTGTTGTATCGCATTATCGCAATTTCATCATGCTGTTCTATCGCAAGGTTGCTCGATCGCACTATCGCAAAGATCGCAAGATCAGGGATTGCTTAATCATTTAATTGTTATGTGCATTTTATGTGATTTTGCAACATGCGATATGCGATATTGCATATCAGCGATTTTAAGGTTTTCCAACGTGAGTGTTTATTAATGCATGCGATGTGATGGAATTCGTGTCGCAATCTCGCATTTTATCATTTTGACTCATAAGAAAATGCCCTATCGTTCTTGGCACGATGCGATATTCTTTAAGGAGTGACATATAAGCACTAATTGATTTTTTAAAATTTTTTTGACTAAGGGTCCCCACTTACATAGTGTTATTGCTAATACTAAATAAGGAGGGGGGTTGTTGGTAGCCACAACAATTGGCGATTCACTTGGAAGAGCCAGTTATCTCTATTTTTCTATTGAATTTTCTAAACTTCCAAAACAGAAAAATTTTCAGAAAGTTAAACTTTATTATGGAAAGATAAAGTACATTATGCTCTAACCTATCAATGACATTTTGTTTCAACTATTTTCAACTTTGATTATTTGCTTCCTCAAGCTAGCCCTTGTATTTACATTAGTCATTACTTGGTCTTGTAAAGATAAAACAAAGTCTTCTCTATAAACCGATTTTAAATATGCTCATTTGTCATAAGTAGAGCCTCTCCTGCCAGCAGGCATTTACAGCCTCGACAGGGTTACCTGTTACCCAGCAATGATCCTGTATCCTGCTTAAAGCAGCTTACAACTCTCAAATAAGAATCCACATCCACACTTATTGCTTTGATTTTCTTTTTACTCTTAAAGAACAATGTCTTGGTTTGATAGCCAATTTATGACACAGTCATTCACTTGATTTATAACTTTGCTGAACAAGCTGGCTCGTGATGAGACCCCTTGTCTTTTGATTGCAACAATCTTGAGTCATTGCCCTGTTGTGGTGTACAATATTTGGCAAAGTCAGCAAGTTATAATATCTGTGATTATGATAAGCCGGCTCGTGATGAGACCTCTTATTCTTCAAGATGAAGTGTATCCTTGGGTTATTCCTCCGAAAGTTGTGATCTCTTTAGCAGGGAGGAAGTCATTGTTTCCTTAAGATAGCTCTGGACGACAATAGTAGAGTTTTTTGGAAACAGCTGTTCTACAGCGAATCTTTATTTTGTTATTGATGCCTTTCATTGTACTGAGATAAAACAATTTCTTCACTAAAGGTTGTTTTCATCAAACTTTATGGAGTTGAAACTAGTATCATATCTAGGCTAGAGTCTTTAACTGTATCTATCAATAATAAATATCAATTTTCCAAAAGATTTGCTATTTATACAAGTGAAAAATCAAAATCTGAAAGAGAATTGGTGTCTTGTGCATAAATGCCTAATGTAACCACTCACAACTGGTTTTATTATGAAAAGAAAAACAACTACTCTACAAAAAATAGAAGAATAATCTTCTATGGAAAATATTTCTTGAAAATTTGTCCGTTAACAGGCAAATAGTTTCTCTTACCTACTAAATCCTGTAACACAAATGTTGATGGACCTATGACTTCTACAATTTGAAAAGGACCAAGCCACATTCTTTGAAATTTTGTATGTTTTCCTTTCTCTTCATGAGCCTTGTCCCATTTTAAAACTAAGTCTCCCATCTGAAAATCTTTTCTGGTCATTATGCTTGAATCAAAAGAGGATTTTACTAGTGCTTGATGATGAGCATGAGTTTTCTTAGCCTGTTCTCATTGTTCTTCTAATTTGATTATTTCCATTTGTCTTAGCTGTAAGGAGGAAGTGGGTACTTCATCAATGTATTGAACTAGCGACAAAGAGGGAATTGCCAAATGAGTCGGAAGAACCACTTCTTTCCCATAAACTAAATTAAAGGGAGAAGTGCTGATAGAAGCTTTTTGCATTATTCGGTCTCCCCATAAAGCATATATCAAAGCCTTATGCCAATTTTTATGATTTTGGTCAACTATTCTTTTGATAATCCTGATTAGGTTTTTATTTGTGGACTCAGCTAACCCATTGCCTTATGGGTAATAATTGGCTGAATATTTAAGTTTGAATCCTATTTTAAGTGCAAATTCAGTCATTGCATTTCCAGAAAAGTATGATGCATTATCAAACATTAAAGCGGAAGGCAATCCAAACCTGGTGATTATAAATTGATCTATGAACTCAATGATATTTTCAGCATTAGCTGTCTTGAGTGGAACTGCTTCTACCCACTTAGTAAAATAATCTGTTGTTGTAAGGATATATCTATGCTACTTAGAAGAGTGAGGAACGATCTCACCTATTATGTCCAATCCCCACTGACTGAAAGGTTGCTCAATGTTAACCAGTTGTAGTGGCAATGATGGCTTCTTTTGTCTCCCAGCAGTAGTTTGGCAGACTTGACATTTCCTCACGTAACTGTGTGAGTCTTTAAATAACGTGGGCCAGTAATACCCTACGCGCAAAATTTTATGTGCTATAGCATCTCCAGCATAGTGTCCGCCTACTGGCCCATCATGGAGTTCCTGCAAAGCTTTTTCAGCTTCAGATTTCTCAAGACATCTAAGAAGAACAGAATCATAATTTACTCTAAAAAGAATATCATTTATGAGCTGATATTGTTTGGCTTTCAACCTTAGAGCTCTTTTCTTAGTATGATCGAGGTGTGAAGGAGCATACCCGTTCTTAAGATAATAAATAATATCAGTGTATAATGACTCTGCATCGTTTAGGCTTACCTCGGACATTTGTACCTCTGTAGATGGAATTTCAGAAATTTGCGATGCTCCAGCCAGCATTTTGCAAAAGCCTTGGCCTCTTACAATGTTTGCTAGTTTAATCTCAATGTCATATTCCTGTAAGGCAGTAACCCAATTGGCCCTTTTCTCACCCACATCCTTCTGTACTAGAAGATTCCTTACCGCTGGAAACGGTACTATAATTTTAGTATGGGTTTTGAGCAAAAAAGGTCTGAAGTATTTGACCGCTTTGAAAACAGCATAAGCCTGTTTCTCCACGTCTGAATAATTTAATTCAGCGCCCTGTAAATTTGAACTAAAAAACGCAATTGGGGCTTCCGCTTTTTCTTGATTTTCTTGAGTGAGTATCGCAGCATATGACCTATCTGAGGCAAATGTATATAAAATAAAAGACTCTGAAAAATTCGGAGTTGCTAACAATGGAGCATTAATAATAGCTTGTTTGATCAAGTTGAATGCTTCGTGTTCATATTGGCCCCATTTAAAATTTGAGTTCTTTTTAATCATGGCTTGCAAAGGAGACACGATTCGTGAAAAATCTGGAATGAATCTCTTTACAAAGTTGATCTGACTAAGGAAAGATTGCATGGCTTTTTTGTTGTGAGGTAAGGATATTTCAGAAATCTCTTTGATTCTGTCGGAATCGATGTGAATTCCGGATTTTGACACTATGAATCCTAGAAGTTTCCATTCACTTAATGCGAAAAAAGATTTCTTCGGATTAAGTGAAATTCCATACCTTAAACACCGTTGGAAGATTTGTTTTAAATCTCTAAGATGGTCGCTTCGTTTCTTGGAATACACTGTTATATTATCCAAATAAATTACTACAGATTTATTGACTAAACCTTTGAATGTGATGTCCATGGCTCTCTGAAATGTGGCACCAGCATTAATCAAACCAAATGGCATCTTTCGATATGCGTATGTGCCCCATTTAGTTCTAAATGTGGTTTTTAATTGATCATCAGGATGTACCAACACTTGATTGTATCCTGAAAATCCATCCAAGAAAGACATTAATTCTGAGCCCGCCACTGCCTGCAATATTTGTTCCATAGGTGGTAAAGGAAAATTATCTTTTTGGCAGGCCTTGTTAAGGTTTCGAAAGTCAATGCAAATCCTAATATCTCCGTTTTTCTTTCTAACAGGTACCATATTGGAGACCCATTTAGAATGTCTGACGGGAAAGATTATTCTGGCTTTCAATATTGAGTTCAGTTTTCATCTGATTTTCCAAATTGGGATGGATCTTTCTCAGCTTTTGTTGGAGAGGTTTTTCATTATCGATCATGGGAATAGTATGTTGGATGATGGAAGTGTCGTATGTTTTGAGTTCATCATAATTCTAGGCAAAAACAATTTTATATTGTCTCAAAAGACGAATATACGTTAATTTTTCTTCAGGGGCTAGGCCGAGACCTAGATTAATGTTTTGTGGTTTGGCATCGGTTCCTAGGTTTACTAATTCGTAGTTCAAAGTTGAACTTTGGAGTTTTGAATTGGTAGACCTTTTAAACCGATCTTTCAAATCGTACAAGTCTTCTAACTTGACTACCGACTTAGGTATAGCATTGTTAGTGCTATCTTGTTGCAATTGTCGATCATGTTGGTCTTCGTCAATTATTTGATTGGAGTAGGATCCTTCAGATGTGAGGAAATTTACGATATCAGGATCGTCATTGAATACTCTCCAATTTGTGATGTTATCAGGAATAGATGGTCTAAAGATTAATTCTATTGAGAATCTATCTGGACTAAAATCTTCTGAAGGAATAAGCTTAGAAGCTACGTTAGCCAAAAGGTCTGCACTTGCATTTTGGAGTCTAGGAATTGAAGAAATATTAAATGCTATAAAATGCTCAGTCAGATCTTGAACTAATGATTGATAATGTTTTAAATGACCTGATAAGCAATGTATAGTATTATGTACTTGTCTGACCACAATCTCAGAGTTTCCGAAAACTTGAAGGTACTTGACGTCTAACCCGATTGCTTTGTACAACCCCTGGACCAAAGCCTCATATTCCACTGTATTGTTGGTGCAATCAAATTTGAGTCTACATGTTAGCATGATTTTATCTCCTTCTGGACTAACTGGAACACATCCTGCTCCTGCTCCTTTGTTAGATTTAGAACCATCAAAAAATAATTTCCAAAACAAAGACTTATTTACAGGACTATCTAAAAAATTGATACATTTTGAACTATCAGTTCGAGAAAAATTTTCGACTTGGGACAAAATAGAGTGTTCTAAATAGGGTGTCGTATGAGCATTGAAATTGCCGAGGAAAGAATCTACTGAGTAATTGCCAGTAATGCTACTGTTATATGCTACTGGTTCATTTTCCCCCTCTAGCTCCGTTACTATGTATCTCTGATGTAGTTCTCGTTCAACTTTTATTTGATTTGGTTTACCATTGTAGGGTAGCCACATGTGCGACCAGTCAGTTGCGAAGTATCCATGAAGTTTTTCTGACCAATCCCTGCTAAGAATTAAGCCATAAAATTCTGGGATATCAGCAACTAAAATGTCAATAACTTGACATACCTTCGGGTTGGATGACAGCCTTATGGTTACTTGATTTAGTTCGCCAATCACTTCGACTTGAGATCGATCTAGCTGAACTATGTGCACAACGGATTTCTATGGTTGAACGTTTAACTTGGCACATATGGACTTTGGTAAAATATTCGATGAAGCACCAAAATCCACCAAACAATTGTGCACTTTTTTATTGAAAATTTCATAAGTAAGGAGAAACGGGGGAGTATGAGATCTCGATCTTCCTCCAATTAGGGCGATGTCATTTGGATCAATCTTATTGATCGCATTAGTTGGAGGTCTTCCCATGTTATGAGAAGCTTGAGAAAGTACAACGGCAGGCAAAGGTGCAACTGGCACAGCATGTAATTCTTTCATCATTATCTTCTGTTGATGCTTTAACTTGCTCAATTCATAAAGAGTGATGTTGGCCCTAGTCTTTTTCATATCTTCTATAATATTGTACTCCATTTCATCTAACACGATCAGTGTTTTAGATGGAGTTAATGCATCTGTTTGGACTGGGCTAGTTTGAGTCGCTTTAGATGTTGTTTTCTTTGTTGCGACTTTATCCTTTATTGCAGAGCTTGCGCTCTTTGGCTTAGGGATAGTTTGGGGAGGATCAAGCTGATTCTTACTTAGTGTGCTAACTGGGAATACTTCTTGATCTTCTTCTTGTGGGAGGATGAAATCCTACATTCCTTGTAATTCTACAACTTCTTCTTCATTAATTTGCCCTTTAGTGGCAATTTTCTCTTCCTCTTCTTCGGATTCAACATTTGAAATAGCATTGGGTGGCTTTGAATCCGTTGAAGGGCCTCTTTTAAAAGCTCTGTAGGGCTTTTTTGAAGAAGTTTCTACTACTTGCTTTTTTATGTCGACCATTTCATTAGACATGGTCTTTAGAACTTTCTACAATCCTTCCAAATCGAATGGATCTTTTGCTTGTTTCTTCTTGGAGTCTTCTTTGAAGGTGAATTTCTTGGATTTTCGTTCCTCTATCACGGATTTCTTTTCCAGGGCTATTATACGTTTCTCTACTGCTATTGCTTCTTTCATGTTTTCGGCTAAGGTTGTTTTATTAGCCCTGTCCACGAAGATTGTTATGTTTAATGGTAGAGCAGTGATATACCATTCACTTTGTACTTCTTCGTTGGGCTGGGAAGAAGTAGGAATTTTGTTTAGGATTTTATTGAAACGTAAATTGAAATCTTTGATAGGCTCTCTAGATTCGGCCCTAAGGTTGGATAGGTCATTGATTAGCGTTGCCATAGACCTGTCATCACCAAACTTGGTCAGGAATTGCTCTTGGAAGATGTCCCAACTAGTGATAGATCCAAAGGGTAATGAGAAATACCATGATTCGGCTGTTCCTTGCTGAGTATAAGGAAAAAGTCGAACAACAACATCTTCATTAGTAACCCCATTGAGATTAATGGATAGCATAAAGTTGTTTATATGCTCTTCTGCTAGCATGCCTGCCTCGGGATTAAACTTAGGTAGCCATTTCTCAGGATGGGTTGGTATTTGACTCAAGGGTGCAGGGATTAAAACTACCCCAGGGTTATTCCATGGAGACTGGGCCATTGCTGAACTACTAACAGAGGAAAGTGCAGAAGATGATCCTTGCGGTTGGGAAGATGAGGATACTACGATTACAGATGATTGAGGAAGAGTTGTGGGGGTTCCAGTGGACGGATGGACGATGATCTTAAGTGGCGGAGTGGATGGTTGACTTCGCAGTGAAGAGTTTGAGATGGATGATGATGATGAAAGAGTCTCGCTATCGGACTCCTTTGGTGATTTCCTTGCTCTTTTCCTTGTGGGAAGAGGTAATTCGGTGGGTTGAACACCAAAATTTTCACTCATTGATCTGGTCAGGGGATGAGCAGGGTTATATTGCAAAGTCATGCTGCCTTGAGATTTATCAGACCTTTGAGGAGAAATGGAAAATCGCTGAAGTTTGTGAATCAGAGATTCGACTTCAGGAGGTTCAATGGTAGATTGTTCTGAAATGTCAGGGTTTGTAGCAGCGGTTGATACTCCAGTGAATTGTAACTCTGTATTTAAGTGTAATGGAGAAGTCAGGGGAGATGGTGAGGGCGATTTACTCTCAGAATGGTATTCAGATTTAGATTTACTTGCCATTCATATTTCAGGCCCTCCTTCTAGCGCCAAATATGTTGAAGCCCCGAAAATCGGCTCTACAACTAGGGGGATACCCGCCCGGTCCGGACCTTGGTTGGTAGCTCCTTATCCGTTTGGTATAGCGGGTCCGACTGGGGATATGGGACCAGTTTCCCAATCTATGAGTGTGTGTGTGTAGAATTTGATGTTCCTGATCTAACAGTTCCTAATTGAGATATTCTAATTCTAACTTTAATCTAATGCTATGCTATTGTAATCTAATAAGCAGCAACATCTAAGTCTATACTAACCCGGGATGTAATTCTTCTATTATGCAATCTAGAAAGATTTCAAATAACAACTGGTAATAAAGATCATTCAGCTATTATGAGAAAAGAAATCAATAAGGATGAACCACTTCGCATAAAAAATTAGACGAAACAGTTGTGAAAAACATATCGCATAATGTGCTATTCATACATTAAGCATAAATAAATAACTATCACCGTACAAAAGTGCCAAATGATAACTCAGGCATTCATGCAATAATACATAAACAACTAAAAACTATATATCACTTTAACACATAAGCAGAAATGGTCAAGAGATAAAAGTACCATTTATGATTAGTCCTACTCATGAGCTTCAAGCGACAATGATTTATCTCTCTTTGCTCTAACATCCACTAAGAGTACAGAAGTGCAACATCAGTAGCAGATATCAAATGCAAACATCAACAAATCCTGTTCCATTCATTCACCAAAACCTCCTCGGAGGGTGCAAAAGTGCATGTTCTGAGGACAAGTTTTTGATAAATTTCTGGACCCCTCTCTAAATGCATGAGAGGGGTTTAAATACTACTAACTAAATAACTTAATTACAAAGATTCAGGATATGGTTTAAATGACCGCCCTTTTTCTAAGCAAAAATAAAGCAAAACTATTTCTAAAAATTAAATCTAATATCTAACTATTTCTGCATTTTCTCCTTAACGTTGCAAGCATTCAGTATTTGCTTGAGTAGAGTCGGCTGACTATCTTCCGCTTTTGGTTGAGCTAAGAAAACAGAACTGGCAAGAGATGGCACCATCTTCTCAGCAAAATCGATGATATACTCGAGAGTCATCCACTAACTATGTGGCTTTACCGTGTATGCCTAGTAATAATCTCATTTCAACTTGGTTAACCCTTTGGATTGCTTCTGCCTTTTCCAGTTTGTTTTTATCATTGCTTCCTTGCAATTTTCGGGCTTACAGGTGACTGAGCAGTTAGAGGCTTTCCTTCTCGAGCAATTTTCTCAGCGATGCGTGATTAGCGCTATGTGCTAATCACACATCGGAAACTTCCTCCGTTCTTTGATCCGGGTTTCTTTGATGTGTTTTTCACCTTTTGCGCCTCTTCCTCTTTATCGGGTATAAAGCTCAAAATTTATGAAAATAATGACCTCGTGAGCTCTTGACCCTGAGCATTAAACTTTCTGTCTCTGATATCAGCATCGCTCAGTACCCCTTTCACCATGGTTGTATATGAAAGATCTGTAATGGATGGCTCAGCAACATTTTGTGAATCTGCGGCTCTGTTGCATGCAGTATGTGTTTATAATGGCGCCTTTTCTCTGTCTTTGAACATTGGAGCCCTACCCTTTTTCCCCATAGCTTCCTCCACAGTGCTTTGTGTAACTTTTGTTCTTCGTTCCTGCAGTTCACAAGTGAGGAGAGAGTAATGATAATAAATAATGACAGGAAAGCTTTAAATGCCACGGATATGCAAAAACATGCCATCTGACGTGAACTGGCTCTTCGAAAAACACAAAACCATACTTTATTAACAACTGGCGTGTAATTCATTAATTATCATTAAAGCGCGTATCCAGTTCTTGGTTCATGGAAAAACTTTTTCTTGAATATTGAGCCAGGAAAATTTGTGATGGAATGTTTCTGCGATTTGCATCGCAGTATCGCATTTCACTGTATCGCATTACCGCAATTTCATCATGTTGTTCTATCGCAAGGTTGCTTGATCGCACTATCGCAAAGATCGCAGATCGCAATATTGCAAGATCGCGGATCGCTTAATCGTTTAATTGTTATGTGCATTTTATGCGATTTTGCGACATGCGATATGCGATATCGCATATCGGCAATTTTAAGGTTTTCCAACGTGAGTGTTTATTAATGCATGTGATGCGATGGAATTCGCGTCGAAATCTCACATTTTATCATTTTGACTCATAAGAAAATGCCCTATCATTCTTGGCGCGACGCGATATTTTTTAAGGAGTGACATATAAGCACTAATTGATTTTTTAAAATTTTTTTGACTAAGGGTCCCCACTTACATAGTGTTATTGCTAATACTAAATAAGGAGGGGGGTTGTTGGTGGCCACAATAGAAACCCAACAACGAGAGTTCTTCGAGTCGAAGAATCGCCTTTGTTTTGCACCAATGCTCACATTACCAGACCTACAAAAACCATTTGAGATTGAGACAGATACCTATGACTATGCTATTGGTGCGGTTCTTACTCAACATGGGCATCTAGTGGCTTACCACAGTGAGACACTTTGAGACACAGTCCAAATGTACCCCACTTACGACAAAGAAATGTATTCCATTGTGCAGGCCTGCTGTTAATGGAAGCATTACATTCTGGGGAAGGAAACGGTCATCCACACAGACCACCAGCCTCTATAGTTCATATAGACACAAGGGAAGTTGCAGAATGATCACCATTAGAAATGGTCCACCTCTATGCAACAGTTCCATTTGAACATTAAGTATAATAAGGGAAACACCAATAATGTCACCGATTGCCTTAGCTGACCATCGATCATGGTGCTAATCATTGTGCTTGACTCCTATGGGCATGAGACATTGGGGTGGCCGCATCTTTACAAGAGTGATCCAAGATTCAGCAGCATATACTAGACACTTTTGGAAGGGAAGCAAGTTCCAAATTTTCATCTTCAAGATGAACTGTTATGCCACTTGGGACACAAATGTGTTCCTTCAAGTGAGCGTGCCAAGATGATTTGGGAGGTGCACTACAGTTGGATCGCTGGACATTTTGGGTTAGAGAAAATAGTAGTGGTATTGCAGAAGTATTTTTATTGGCCGAAACTTCATCAGGATGTTTGGAAGTACATTAGATCTTGCACCACCTACACCATTGCCAAACCAACCATCAAGAAGCAAGGCCTATATAATGCTCTACCTACTCCTAGTCATCCTTGGGAATATGTCTCCATGGATTATATGTTGGGCCTTCCTTCTACTAAGCATGGTAACGATTGCGTTTCCATGGTCGTCGACAGATTCTCTAAGATGGCCATCATGGCGGCCTACAAGAAGAGTATCACAACAGAGGCCACTGCTAAGCTCTTCTTTGAGTGAGTGTGGGTACGCTTTGGGATCCCATTGTCCATTATCTCAGATTGAGACAATAGATTCTTGAGTGCATTTTGGTCAAGTCTCTGGTCGATGCTCGATACAAAACTTACTAAGTCCACAAATTTCCATCCCCAAACTGATGACCAAACAGAGGTTGTCAACAGGATGATCATACACATTCTGCGCATGTACAACTCAAAGCATCCATGCACATGGGATGAAAGTCTCCCCTATGTCCAACATAGCTACAACAGAGCTCTCCATAGCTCAACAGGCCACAACCCCTTTTAGGTAGGGCTGGGATTTCAGCCATTATGCCCCATTGATGTGGTCATACCATTTGCAGCCACTTAGGTAGATTCGGCTCACATGTAGTCCAAAGATGAAAGGGCTAACAACTTCATTGAGTGCATTCAACATATTCGTCAATAGGTCCATGATATATTGGATAAAGCCAATGCTAAGTACAAGCAGCGTCATGATCAGCATTGAGTGCCGCACAAGTTCCAGGTGGGCGACAAAGTTTGGATACATTTGCAGAAGGAGCGCCTTGTTGGACCCCACCGCAAGCTTCACCCACTCCAATATGGGCCATACACCATCACCAAGGCCATCGGTGACAATGCCTTCGAGCTCAGCATCCCACTGTTCCTTGGTCTGCACCTAGTGTTCAATGTAGATCACCTTCAGCCATACTTTCCACCATTGTTGGACACATTTGACATTGCAGAACAACTCACACCAATAGATCTCAACCCAAGCTGCATGGAACAGGCCACAACTGATAAGATAATGGACACATAGATCAAGAACGCTTGAAAACAGAGGATACAACTATGTTGAGTTGTCAAAGCAAGCCAACTCCTTCACCAGGGCAAGTGGTTCACCAGGGACCGGGTTCAATAGAAATTTCCTCATGTCATGGAGGCTCTGCACGCAATGGGGACCATTTCTTCCTAAGGGGGGAGGAATGATCTAGGTGGATATTGGTGGCCACCCGCTTATTCCACCTAGACCCCCTAGTTAGTTTCATCTGTTTCCTTAATTGTAGCACAATTTACTATTTTTGGCAGTTTTTGGGACCTAAACTTCGAGAGCCGTTTTGAATGCCTAAACGACATTTTTTTTGGGCAAAATTACTTTAGTGATTGCTACATAAATCATTTCAACAATTGTAGTACTCAGAGAGATCTTTCCAATGACGTATCATACGTGTCAAATGGAGATAATATGACCAAGTTACGACACCGGGAAGTTGGCTGCCCAACTAACCCCAACAGGGCCCATAAACTCTTGGTGTTACATCTCCTCGGGTTAGGGTTTTGGTTGTTTAGGGTTTTCTCTTATTGTTCAATAATAAAATTTCCCTTGAGCCTCATTATAACTCAATTCAGAGGCATGTAGTTGCCACATCTCTTCTTAGAGATAAGCTACTATCGCCCGAGCTATCTTATTTCCATTTTGTTTGTAAGCATAATTCAATATTTTTCTATTAATGAAATGAAGTGTTTATCTACTGCATCTCTGTGTTTATGATTATATCTATAAGTTGTCGCATTCTTGCTTAAGTTCGGATTAGTGGTATCAGAGTGATCTTCTCTTTCTTTGTTTTTCTTTGCATGTCCCCAACGAAGTCAAGGTATAAGGAGTTAGGGCTTGATCTGGTTGAACCATTGCAGGATCAACCTCGCAAAACCGGATGACCTCCCATGGCGGAAGAAAAGAAAGACGAGGGGGCAAGAGATCCTTTCAAAATGTTTCTCAAGGAAGCCCTCAAGAGATAGAGGGACACGATGATGGATAAATTTGCCTAGATCCTTCGACGACTACCCACAGGTGATGCATCTTCATCCAATAGCCACTCTGGAGGTGCCACTCCTTTTAAGGTACAAGTTAACTTTGATATTACCATATTCGAAGGCCTGATAGATGTAGATGCCGTAGATAAATGGTCAAATCTATTGGAAGGATATTTTTCAGTTCGTGGCTTTTCCAATCGGGAAAAGGTTACGTTTGCACTTCTCAAAGTCGCCCCACACATGAAGTACTGGTGGGAAACCTACTGTGAACAAAAGGACGAGAGTGAACCCTCATTGTTTTTAGCTACACCCACTTGGAATTCTTTTCGAGATACCATCAAGGAACAATATTACCTTGTTTGGAGCTATGAAGATAAATACATAAAGTGGACCACACTATGGCAGGGAAGGGACCAAGATGTGCTAGAGTTCACAAATACTTTCCATACCCTTCACACGAAGCTGGGTATCAAGGATACTGAGTGGCATTTGGTGCTCAAGTACTGTGGTTGTCTACACAAGTACATCCAGGACGAGATGGAATTCTTGGACATTTCCTCACTTAGCACGGCATATCGGTATACTGTAAAGATTGAGCAAAAGTGTAAACAGAAGAAGCGGGAATTTAGATCTACGAATCCAAAGCAAGGAAAAGGCGCCCCCAAACCACATAACAAGGGACCAAGCCAAGGTGGGGCTACCCAGGATAGCCCGCTGATGCCGAAATCAAAGAACAATACCATGAAGATGAAGAAGGACATGGAAAATGGTGTGAGTTCCATAAGAGCTCCAGTCACAATACAAGTGAGTGTTGGGCTAAGTAGTCAGTGGTGGTCTAGATGAAGGCTTCTGAATTAGACGCAGATTCTAACTTTGAATTAGAAACCAATAAGGGGACTGACAAAGGGAAGCAGATCATTAATGCAGAGCCCAATACCACCATGACCACCACAAAGATCCAGAAAATTGGGCCTGAAGATCCAGAGGAGGGGGAACGCCTCTTCCACTCACAGATGTGGGTGAAGGGTTCTCCATTGCAGTTCATTTTCGACAGTGGGAGCCAAAAGAACCTCATTTCAACAAAAGTTTTGAAGCGGATGGGCCTAAAGACTTTAGCACATCTAGAGTCGTACACCATCGGGTGGCTTCGCCAATGACGAGATCTTCGCGTCAGCCAGTAGTGTCACCTTCCCTACAACATCAAGCCCTTCACAGATGAGGTACTATGTGACGTTGCTCCACTTGAATTTTCTGATGTATTTTTAGGAAAACCATACTTGTGGAAGCGACATGTTGTATATGAGTCTAGACCTCACTCTGTGATTACTTCTTTGGCTAATAAGTTGTACAGGATACTAGAGGTAGCCCTGCCTACCACCATCTCTTTGATCACTACAAAGCAATGTAGTAAGATCATTTTCCATACCAAGAATTTTTTTTCCTTATGATTTGCCCCCAAGGAAAGAAGAAGGTTGTGGCCACGACTTCCAAGCAGGGCTCCTCTGCACAACAACAGTAGATGGACAAGGTCATGGAGGAGTACAGGGATATTTTCGCCTCACCCATAGGGGTACCTCTACACTGTCAGGTCAAGCACTCCATCGATCTGACCCTGGGCGTGCCGCTACCCAATGGATCGATCTATCGACACTATGTTCTGGAGAATGATGAGATCAAGAGGCAGATTTAGGAACTACTGTAGAAAGGGCACATCAGGCCAAGCTCATCACCCTGTGAGATCCCGATTGTATTGGTATAGAAAAAGGATGGGACATGGAGGCTTTGTATTGACTATCAGGCATGAACAAGATCACTGTCCGGAAAAGGTACCCAATCCTGCAGATTGATGATCTTCTGAACTAGCTCAAGGGGGGAAAATATTTTAGCAAGATTGACTTGAAGTTAGGTTATCACCAGGTGCCTATCGAACCCTCCGATGTGTGGAAGACTTCCTTCAGATCCAAGGAGGGTCTTTTCGAATGGGTTGTCATGCTGTTTGGGTTGACAAATGCCCCTGCAACCTTCATGAGACTGATGGAAGACATCTTACGACCCTTCACCAATGCATTCATGGTGGTGTATTTAGATGACATCTTGATCTTCAGCCAGAGTTGGGAAGAGCACCTCCACCATATTCGACAGGTCCTTCAAACCCTGTGACAACACAAGTTGTGTGCTAACTTGGAAAAATGCACCTTTGGCTTGACCTAGTTTAAATATTTGGGGTACATCATTGATGAGTAGGGTGTACATGTGGACCCATCCAAGATACAAGTCATTCGGGATTGGCTAGCCCCAAACACTCTAACAAAGCTTTGCAACATTTTGGGTCTTGCCAATTTCTACTGTAGGTTCATGTTGAGGTTCTCTCATATCACTTGGCCTTTAAGTTAAGTCACCAAGGGAAGAGTGAAAGAAAAGTTATTTTGGTCGGAAACCCAATAATGAGCGTTCTCTGAGTTGAAGAATCGCCTTTGTTCTGCACCAGTGCTCACATTACCAAACCTGCAACAACCATTTGAGATTGAGACAAATGCCTCCAACTATGTTATTGGTGTGGTTCTTACTCAACATGGGCATCTAGTGGCTTACCAAAAGTGAGACACTTTCAGACACAATCCGAAAGTACCCCACTTATGACAAAGAAATGTATTCCATTGTGCAGGCTTGCCATCAATGGAAGCATTACATTTTGGGGAAGGAAACGGTCATCCACATAGACCACCGACCTCTACAGTTCATACAGACACAAGGGAAGTTACAGAACGATCGCCATCAGAAATGGTCCACCTATCTGCAACAGTTCCATTTGAACATTAAGTATAATAAGGGTAGCACCAATAATGTCGTTGATTGCCTCAACCGACCACCGGTCATGGTGCTAATCACTGTGCTTGACTCCTGTGGGCACGAGACATCAGGGTGACCACATCTTTACAAGAGCGATCTAGAATTCGACAGCATATACCAGACACTCCTGGAAGGGAAGCAAGTTCCAAATTTTCACCTTCAGGATGCACTTTTATGCCACTTGGGACACATATGTGTTCCTTCAAGTGAGCATGCCAAGATGATTTGGTAGGCACACTACGGTCGGCTCGTTGGAAATTTCAGAGTAGAGAAAACAATGGCAGTATTGCTGAAGTATTTTTATTGGCCGAAACTTTGTCAGGATGTTGGGAAGTACATTAGATCCTGCACCGCCTGCGCCATTGCTAAACCAACCATCAAGAAGAAAGGCATGTATACTCCTCTACCTACTCCTAGTCAGCCTTGGGAATTTGTCTCCATGGATTATATGTCGGGCCTTCCTTCTACTAAGCACGGAAACAATTGTGTTTTTGTTGTCATCGAAAGATTCTCTAAGATGTCCATCATGGCGGCCTACAAGAAGAGTATCACAACAGAGGCCACTGCTAAGATCTTCTTTGAGTGAGTGTGGGTACACTTTGGGATCCCACAGTCCATTATCTCAGATCGGGACAATAGATTCTTGAGTGCATTTTGGTCAAGTTTCTGGTCGATGCTAGATACAAAACTTACTAAGTCCACGGCTTTCCATCCCCAAACTGATGGCCAAACAGAGGTTGTCAACAAGATGATCGTACACATTTTGTGCATGTACAACTCGAAGCATCCACACACATGGGATGAAAGTCTCCCCTATGTCCAACACAACTACAATAAAGCTCTCCATAGCTCAACAGGCCATAACCCCTTTCAGGTAGGGTTGGGATTTCAGCCATTATGCCCCATTGATGTGGCCATACCATTTGTAGCCACTCAGGTATATTCGGCTCATGTGTAGTCCAAAGTTGGAAGGGCTAATAGCTTCATTGAGCGCATTCAACACATCCACCAACAGGTCCATGATATATTGGATAAAGCCAATGCTAAGTATAAGCAGTGCCATGATCAACATCGAGTGTCACACAAGTTCTAGATGGGCGACAAAGTTTGGATACATTTGCAGAAGGAGAGCCTTTCTGGACCCTACCACAAGGTTCACCAGCTCCGATATGGGCCATACACCATCACTAAGGTTTTTGATGACAATGCCTTCGAGCTCAGCATCCCACCATTCCTTGGTTTGCACCTAGTGTTCAATGTAGGTCGCATTCGACCATACTTTCCACCTTTGTTGGACACATATAACATTGCAGAACATCTCACACGAACAAAACTCAACCTCGACTGCATGGGATAGGCCACAACTGATCAGATCATGGACACACAGATCAAGAACACTCGCCAATAGAGGATATAGCTATATCGAGTTGTCAAAGCAGGCCAACTCCTTCACCAGGGCAAGTGGTTCACCAAGGACCAGGTTCAAAGGAAATTTCCTCACCTCATGGGGGCTCTGCACGCAATGGGGACCATTGCTTCCTAAGGGGGGAGGAATGATCCAGGTGGATATTGGTGGCCAACAACCTATTCCACCTAGACCCCACAGTCAGTTTCATATGTTTCCTTAATTGTAACACAATTTACTATTTTTGGCAGTTTTTTGGGTCCTGAACTTCCAGAGCCGTTTTGAGGCCCTAAACGACATTTTTCTTTTGGCAAAATTGGTTTGGTAATTACCAAAACAATATTGTTAATAGTAGTAGTCCTCGGAGATATCTTTCCAATGAGGTATCATACACGTCAAACGAAGATAATATGACCAAGTTACGACCCTGGGAAGTTGGCTGTCCAACTAACCCCAATGGGGCCCATAAATTCTTGGTGTTACATCTCCTCGGGTTAGGTTTTTCTCTTATTTTTCAATAATAAAAAGGCCCTTGAGCCTCATTGTAACTCAGTTTAGAGGCATGTAGCTGCCACAACTCTTTTCAAAGATAAGCTACCATCGCCTGAGCTATCTTATTTCCATTCTGTTTGTGAGCATAGTTCAATATTTTTTTGTTAATGAAATGAAGTGTTTTTTTGCTGCATCTTTGTGTTTATGATTATATCTGTAAGTTGTTGCGTTCTTGTCTAAGTTCAAATCATTTAAAAAAAAATACCATAAATCTGTCGTCCGGGTAAGTTTGTGGCGTCGGTAGACAACGTCGTGGATATCACCTTGAACCACTGCACTCCAAAACCCTCATTGTTGCATACGAATAATATTCTGACAAAACATTTTTATTAGTGGATATCACCTTGGAACCATTGGCCATTTGGATTATTCTCCATGGAGAAACCAACGTCACTGACACAGATGCAATCCTTTATCAAAACCATGGGACTGGAGCTCCCATCTAAGTACAATAATTTCCTACTACCATCGCCTGATAGACTAGTTGCAATTTTTAGTTTTGAACTAGAGATGACACTCCAAGAGATATTGTTTGGTGAAGAGCAATAATCGCTTAAAGTTGTGGCGTGGTCATGGCCTTTAAATCCTATGCAAAAAGAAGATCCAAGAATACCAATAAGACACTTGGTCTCATTGTAACTCCATCTACTACCATTAACATTGTAGGAACCCAGAGTTGTATTGTTCTCTATTGTAGATTCAAGGCAGAGCCCAGTTGCAGGATGGTAGGTTATTTGCTACAAAGGGTCCAATGAGAAGTAAGGATTTGGAATATAAAATATAAATTACAAGAGTGAGAATTTTATATCGTAAAGAAAAGAATTTAATTAGATGGCAAATTTTGATAATTTTGTAATTTATGGATTTTTCACCTGGGGTGTATGAAATTTCAAAATATATTAAAATCTACACTCGAAATAAAGATGAAAGATGGTAGCTACATTTGAAAACATTCCTAAAAAACGGGATTTTCATTGTTTTATCTTTGTAATGCAAATGCAATTAACATGAACAAATATATTAACCATGGGAAGCACATTATACAGGAAAGCCAATCGATGTCCTTATATTACCTTAAATTGGTTGTTGTATCGTCTTAACCTGAGCAATAAAGGTCGGGTTCCTAAGCCCATTCTAGTTCTTGTTCAACACACTGTAAGTCTCAAGACATAACTCCACCTATAACGCTACACGCTACAATGCAATGTATTTCTAAAGCCATGGTTACAAAAATCATACAAGTAATTTCCCTGTCATTGTTTCGCTTAAAACAAGGCATTCTTCTAATTTGCGAATACAATTTCAAATCAAAGCCATCCATGACTAGAGAAATACAAATGCCTAACAAAATCACTACAATCCTAGGCTTAGAGGGCAACATAGAGTGAATCTGATACCATTTTTGAGTGCCTCTATCTAATGCAACACGCAGGGTCCAAGTAATAGAGCAAATGGAGGTCACAAAAAAATGTAATATGAGGAAGAGTGTTAGTCTTTGAAGATCACCTCTGAAGAGAAAAATTGGGCATACATTGGTGTTATCGACATTAGATTTTCCATGGGCCTTGGTTAGAAATTGATGGGGATGAATTTGATCACGTGGAAGATAATTCTGCAGTGTTCTTTCTGCGAGCACAAAGCTGGAGAACCCGTCTACTTTGAACCAGAAAGTTAATACAATCTGGATTAATACGACTGTCAACCTTGGCAGTATGAATAAGGAAGCAAGCTTGTATTCTTCGACTGCATCGCATTCTCCGCTCCCATTCTTGTCATTTTCCAAGGCAAATGAAGCATAGGTACTCATGCCTTTCCTAATTATGGCCCCTCTGAACTCTTTAGGGTCAGGCTTGAAAAGTGCGATCAGCTGATTTGTCCACTTATCATCGTTCTTTGAACGCAATGGAATGCAGATGCAAGTACACACTTCATGGATGGATTTAAGATCAAGTATTTCACAGACTGCAGCAGGAGATTCTACCTGGGCGCCACCCTCTCTCAATCTCTCTCTTCCATGTTCATCAATCTCCTCCACATGCAACAGGCCCTCGTTGCAGCCATGGAATCCATGGGAGTAGGTACAAGGAATAAGACAATCTTTTCATTGTTCCAAGTATCCAATGAGAAAGCATTATTGCCATTTCTTCCACTATCTCGAACACAATGCATCGACAAAGATTCCCTTGGCAAGGATGTACACAGACTTCTTCTATAGATTGTAAAGGGTGACATTGGAGAAAGGTGGGGCTCACCTTAGAAAAAATGGAGTTGTACTTCCTGAAAATCTGCAGCATATAACTAGGTATCTGCTTTGAAAACATTAGGGCATGACATGTCCATGGTTCTTCTCTCTGAGTGGTTTGTCCTTCCACCGCTATAAATATTTTCTTCAATTTCTAATTTACTCGGCCCACTAGATCAAAAGTGGGACGAGACATTATCCAAAAATTCCCTCCTAAAATAATTCTCACAAAAGCTTCTAAGTTGCCAATGCATGTGATTTCGATGTCTGGGAAATTAGCAAAACTTGTAAAAGCTTCTTACAACTGTCCAAATGTGCCCAATCAAATTCTCCCTCAACAACAAAGGAGAGGAAACAATTGATATATCTGTTATCATTTTCATTTGTTCCTATTTGATCAATCCCAAACTCACTGATAAATAGAGCCACCGCCAAAGTCCCATTAATTGAATCCACCAAGAAGTCGATGCGATTTCCACCAAAGACGTGATGCTACTGTAGAGCTCATTGAGTAGGGCCCCCTTCCACTTGACTCCAAAAGCATACCAATGGAGTTCGTAGACTATCTTGTTCTTGAAGGGCAACATGAACACCAGATTCGACCTCAAGAAACTCAGATCGGTGTTGTAGCTCAAACCAAAGGGAATAACGAGGATGTTGGTATTGGCAGTTTTGGATGTTCACTGCCATCGACAAAGTCTTCATTGTGCAGTCATGCACCATAAAACTCATGTTCACTACCATAAATTCCATGAAGAATTCAAATAGATTCTCCTGTAACTTCAGTGTAAAAATGGTGCGCACATATGTCAAGTGCAAAGAATAAAGGTGGCATAAAAAATTGTGCACAGATGTTAGACAGACATGCGAGGTGTAGACGAAAACGAGAGGTGCACTGATTCAAAAGGAAGGCATATCGGCCTAAAAAATATATTTACATTTAATTTTTTATTAAAATGAGTATATTTATTTTTTGCTTTAAATCAAAGCTTCAGATACATTATATATTTGGAGGCTCTTTCTTTCTTCCCTTTTTTCTTTTTTTTAATATTTCTGTATGGAAGTTTTTTTTAGTAAAGTTATTTTCAAATACATTTTTTGAATCCATTAGATTAATATTTGTGTTGCCAAGGTTTAGGACCAACTAATCTGATTTATTTTCATGACAATTAGATGAATTAATTTTTCAAAGATGTAAATCTTATTTAAAATGTAAAATTTGAAAAATGATTTGTACTTTCAGAAATTGATTCTTTTCAATTTTTGACTAAATCAAAATTAACAGAAATTGATTCTTCTCATAATGCAGAGTTCTATAATTAGTGATTGATACCATTTTTTTTTAATCACATATAAATTTCCATGTCAACGCGTTTCGAACCACTTATTGTCGTTCTGATGATGAATGAGAGTAAGTGGTTCAAAACGCGAATCTATATGTGATTTCGTATAAATTGATTCGGACAAGGATGATAAGTTCACTTCCAAGTTTTGGAAGGAGTTGTTTGCAGGTTTGGGGACAGATTTGGCCTTCATTATAGCCTATCATCCGTAGTCAGATGGACAAATAGAGAGGGTTGACAAGATTCTGGAGGATATGTTGAGGATGTATGTGATGAATCAATGAGGATATGGGAGGAGTACCTTCCATTGGTTGAGTTTTCTTACAAAAATGGTTACCATGAGTAACTGAGGATGAGTTTTTTTGAGGCATTGTATGGCCGAAGTTGTAATACTCTCATCAGCTAGAGTGATCTAGTGAATAGGGTATTGAGAGGGTCGGACATGTTGGCAGAGATGGAATAGGAAATGAAAGTTATAAAGAAGAATCTAAAGGAAACACATGAAATAATTAGAAGGAATTAGAAGTAATTAGGAACTAACTAATTTCTTTTTACTTCTAATTACTTCTTCTTTCTTGGAATTGAATTATGTGTGTCTGTGTGTGTGAAAAAAATGAGTTAGTTCCTAATAAGAGGGAGATGCTTAATTAATTGAATGCTTAATATAAAATTGATATGACATTTCATATATATATATGAAGTTCATATTGAAATGTATTTTTTAAAATGGATATTCAAATAGTTTATTTAAGCATATACATCTTTTGTAATTATGTTACTTGACATTGAAATATTTTATTTATGGTTTCGAGAGTGAAAGTGAATTTTTTTACCACATCTCCTTCATACTGGACAATATCATTAACAACCAACCGAGATACAACAAGCACAATGATAGTGGGAACATTGATGTTTTATAATGCTTTTATTTAAAACTAACCAAATATGTGTATTGATTTATGTGTTTATTATAGCCTATTTGCTTTTTTATTTAGAATATATTTTATTTTTTCACTGAAAGGCGAATTCTACATCCCAGTATGAGGGTGATGTGCGATTGCATCCATGCTTAACCTTCAGTTGACACGTATGTCTTTTTAAATAAAAAATAAAATATATTCTAAACAAGTATAGATTTATCTTAACCACATATCTATCAAGCATTGAGAGAGATCAAATTTCTTGATATGCAAACCTCTTTTTAGAATGCAAAACTTAAAAAATGTTTACATGTCAAGAGATTTAATGCCTTTTAGTGCTTGATAAATACGTGATTAAGATGGATCCATAACGATTTTCTCTCTCTCTATATATAGAGAGAGAGACCATGTTTGCGTAATTTTTCGTTGTTTAAATTGTATTTTTGAATATTTTATTATTAATAATATTTTATTTTGAAAATTGAATGAATTAGACATTTCCTTCTTATTAAGAAGTAATTAAATTATTTTACTTTTAATTACTTTCTCCTTTTAACATTTTACTAGGGAAAACATTAACAAACACACAACACACACACACACATCTATATAGACACACATACTCTCTCTCTACACACACACACATGTGTGTTTGTGTTGAAAATAATTAGTTAATATGGATATGGAAACAATTTGTTTTGTAGGTTTAAGTTGTATTACCTTAAAATATCAAGCAAACCATATACATTTTCCAAGCATCATCATCACATTTGTCACTAGTAGGTGGTCTCAATCTGCCTAGCGAGAAACCATATATTTTTTACAACCTACCAATAGAGTAATTAGTCCAAAATTCAAGAAGTTTCAAGATTTCTAACATAACTAGACTATCTATGAATGTACTGCGAAAACAAAATTTGGAGACAATCATGCAGACTCAGGTGTTTGAAGAAGTGACTGGAACTAGATCTCTACCACTTGAACCTGGAGGAACATACTGTTGGGTGTGTGTTATATTCTTTCCACGACTAGCCCTATATTAGGTGGGTGGACCTACCTATGGTTTTGTGCATGGCTTTTGCACATGGTTTTAGGCATGATGGTTTTCTGCCCATGGTATCTTGTAGATCCGGTCAAGGGAACTGTGGTTATGTTCTAATCCAGGGTTAATGGATTGGCATTTATGAATGCTTATGCATGTATATATATGGTGTTGTAACATTGAAAGGAATATAATGAAAAAAACAATCTGGTAGTCATGGTTTTGGATCCAGGGGAAAATCTCTATGTATATATGTTTTATGTTTTATGTTCTCGCCATTGTTTATATTCTGTTTTTAGAATTTGTATGAAAGTAATTTATGTACAGGGTTAAAACCTACATTTCGTTTCGGAGTTGTTTCGGCTTCAAGTGGACACCTTTGCTGCTGACGGGTTTTTCTCGGGCCTATGGTAGACCCTGTTCAGTGGGAGATTTGTGGGATTGATTCTTGCGGTGAAAGAAGATGGCGAGTAGTGGAAAGATAGAGATCGAGAAATTTAATGGTCAGTGTTTTGAGTTGTGGAAACTCAAGATGGAGGATTTGCTGGTGGATAAAAATCAATGGATCATGGTAGATCTGGGTACTAAACCAATGGTAATGTTAGAAAGGAAATGATCCAAACTTAAACAGGACCGCAACAAATTACAGATATAACTATAAATACAGAGAAGCAGCAGAAATAACACTTCATATCACTAATATCAAAATACTGAAATATACTTACAAATAGAATGGAAATAAACTAGCTCAGGCGATGGTAGCTTATCTCTGAGAAGAGATGTGGTGGATACATGCCTCTGAAATATGTTACAATGAGGCTAAAGGGCATATTTTTTTTTAACAACAAGGGAAAACACTAAACAACCAAAACCCTAACCCGGGAGATGTAACACCAAGAGTTTTTGGGCCCCATTGGGTTAGTTGGGCAGCTAACTTCCCAGGGTCGTAACTTCATCATATTATCTCCATTTGGTGCGTACGATACCTTGTTGGAAAGGTATCTAAGTACTACCGTATTTGCGACTACCTACAATTATGGGCTTGATGTAGACCTTAAAAAACGTCGTTTAGGGGGTCAAAACTGCTCTAGAAGTTCAGGACTCGAAAAAATGCTAAAAATAGTAAATGATGAAATAAAAAAGGAAATAGAGGAAACCAGTTGGAGGTCTAGGTTGAATAGGTGGGTAGCCACCAATATCCACCTGGATTTGTCCTCTCCCTTATGAAGCAATGGTCCCCATTGCATGCAGAGCCTCCATGAGGTGAGGAAATTTTTGTTGAACCTGGTCCCTGGTGAACCACTTTCCCTGGTGAATGATCCGGATTTAAATAGGAACACAACAAATTACAGATATAAGCATAAATACAAAGATGCAGTAGAAATAACACTTCATTTCAAATATCAAATACTGAAATATGCTTACAAACAGAATGGAAAATAAGACTAGCTCGGGCGATGGTAGCTTATCTCTGTGAAGAGATGTGGTGACTACATGCCTCTGAACTGTGTTACAATGAGGCTCAAGGGCCTTTTTATTATTGAACAATAAGATAAAACCCTAAACAACCAAAACCCTAACCCGAGGAGATGTAACATGAAGAGTTTATGGGCCCCATTGGGGTGAGTTGGACAATCAACTTCCCAGGGTCGCAACTTGGTCATATTATCTCTGTTTGACACACATGATAATCCATTGGAAATTTCTCTTCAAGGACTATGATGCAAAAGGAAATTTTACTTAGAAAAATTGCTAGCGGAAGATTGCCAAAAAACGTCGTTTAGGGCCTCAAAATGGCTCCAAAAGTTTATGACCTGAAAAACTGCTAAAAATATTAAACTGTGCTACAATTAGGGAAACTAAAAAATTGAAAGAAACAATGGTGGGGGTCCAAGTGGAATTGGTTGGTGGCCACCAATATCCACCTAGATCATTCCTCCCCCCTTAGGAAGTAATGGTCCCCATTGTGTTGAGTTCTTCCATGGGATTAGGAAACTTCTGCTGAACTTGGTCCCTGGTGAGCCACTTGCCCTGATGAAGGAGTTTACCTACTTTGACAACTCGATACAGTTGGATCTTCTGCTGGCAAGTGTTCTTGATCTGTGTGTCCATGATCCGATCAGTTGTGGCTTCCTCCATGCAATCTAGATTTAAATCTGTAGGTGTGAATTGTTATGCAATGTCTGATGTGTCCAACAATGGTGGGAAGTATGGTCGAAGGTGGTCACATTGAACACTGGGAGCAGGCCAACAAATGGGGGAATGTTGAGTCTCAATGCATTGTTGCCTGCAACCTTGGTA